>JARHVA010000060.1:840000-842500 GCA_037957365.1 Torreya grandis | reverse complement strand
GTGCTCATAAATAGAATAATGATTTGGGATGATAAAATTCATCACAACACTATACCTTGGTAGCTTAATCATAGGATTTGATTCTAGAATAAGAGATATAATACACAAATGTTTCACAATTTCATGGTTTAACAACATAAGATTGTATATATAACATAACTAGAACACATAGATAGCCAACTTGATAGCACAAAATGTTCACATGTTTCACATGGTTAATTACTTTTATGCCTTACAAGGGTTTATACAATATATAACAATGTAAAAAAATGAAGGGGCTGAGTAATATAGGCACACATTTAGAGACATGTAGTCATGCGAAGGTATTTTTCACATTACAACAATTAAACATATAGGCTGGTGAAGCACAAGGGTCAACAGTTCCCATTAGCCTATCTGATGTTTAGATTTCATCTAAATGACACCAACTACCCATCAAATAGTATCAAATAATCAGTCCCAGGGATCTTGAATTACAATCACCTTCACTCAAGGAAGGTTGTGTTCCAACAAGGCCTATCTATTTTCATGAGTTTTTAGAATTTTACTAATAGTGTTCATGCATCATGGATAGATGGCTCATACTAATTGATAATAAGATATCCTAAAAACTTCTTAACTTTCCTAAGTAAGTCTATAACACACACCCTACCAAGCCCTCCAGGCTTGAGCCACACCCTTGGACCTCCCAAGAAACCATACCTCAACCTTATTGGATAGCTTGTGCAAGCTATCAATGGCCACCAAGACATTGTATCATGATTAAAATAAAAATATTGTATTTCTATTCTACCAATTGACTTAGTCCAACAAGTTTAAGGTCGAATGGTGATGCTTGCTTTAATATAACAACACTTTGGGAAATGGTGAGCTTAGCCAAGGATCAAGGTGAATGCTATATCTCTAACATGGAAACTAATATTCTCACAATCAACAAGTCCAATTAAAACTTGCAATAAACATCCTTATGGATGTAAGACATATCCAATGTCATAATAAACACCCTCATAGGTGTCAAAATGTAGCCAAGTTCTGAATAAGCACCCCCATGGATGCATAGCTCAACTAAGATCAAGTTGAACATCCTCATGGATGTAAATCATATCCATGGTTATCATAACATCTTTATGGAATTAAACATATCCATTAGTATACATCATAGAAGTAAAACATATCTACGATCAAAATAAAACATTTCACATACTTATTAACTTTAGCCCTTTTTGGAGTCATGAAGCGACATGCTTCTCCAATTTAACTCAATAGAGACCAATGTATAAATAAGATCAAGCCTAGCCTGATTGAAATGCATGAGTTTTTATCACCTCGCAATGGTTATCCATTTTTGGGATATATAATGGTCGTAATCAACTAACCAAACAATGCCTTAGACAACAAAACCTTACCAGTTTTTTATTACAAGTACATTACCTTGGATGAGCCAATGCTTCCCAAACATTTGTCATGTCATTATAATTGCTACAATGCTGCCACCAGTCATGTATAGTGACACTTAGACCAAGCCATAATTTAAAACTACTTACCACTATTGTTCATCAATGCAGTTGTATGAAGTTCCTGCTAAACCATAACAATCTTGTTATATTTGGAAAAAAGAGGTAAGGGGTAGCCTTGATGACTATAGGCAATGTATCTCATAATGCCTCCACCTTTCATTTAAAAAAAATAAAATCACAATCTAGATAAGATACCATATTATGTGGGTAACCCAATTTAAAAAAGCTAATTACCAAGTTAATGTACTACATACATAATCTCTCTTTAACCAAAATTATGGTTAATAACCTCTATCATGGTTTGAAAAACTTCATCTATTAAATCCAACTTCACATAATTTTTAAAATAAATAGAGATTCTAATTGAAATGAAAAATTTAATAACCATGATCAATTTCCCTTAATGCCAACTTGAAATCTTATTCCTACTACTGTAATCATTTATATGGTTTGAATACAATCATTTGTGATTTATCTAAGTGAATAGAAGCTTCAACTTAAGTAGATAAAATATCTCTAGGTAAAATACCTTTCAAAATGTAAACAAGAATAACATTGTACAATTTTTCTTCTAATATGCCAACTAGTGAAGATACAATATTAGTGAATTACAAAGTTAAGACCACATATCATATGGATTCAAATCTTTAAAAAAAATAAAAAATAACACCCTTTGAATTTCATCATGTAACCACCAGAGTACCATATTAAAACCATTCAATAAACATGAAAGATCAACATTACATAATAGAGTTAATAGATGCTTGATACCTGAGTATAGTGATGCTACCCATATACGATAGGCATCACCATGCATGTGTATTAACTCCATATCACCATAATCCATGATACAGGTCTCATATCATAATCATATAAATCACTTACATTATGAAGCCGTTATGATCAGTAACAAATATATAACATACTAACATGCTGGGTCCATCAACCATAAACACAAAAATCCACTCAGTAGGAGATAAGAA
>JARHVA010000060.1:692500-835000 GCA_037957365.1 Torreya grandis | reverse complement strand
ATATATAATGGGATAATAATCCCACATTCACTAGAGGAGAACAATTATAAGCCTTTAAATAGGCTTTGTTAGGATATTTGAAATGTGGCTTCAGCCACATATCATTTTATTTTGCTTTGGTTTATAACCTTCGTGCTTGGTTGGAGAACCCAACGAGTTAGAAGGTTAGCTCAGTTAGATTCAGATGAGTAAGCTTGATCCTGAGTAATGTGGAGATCTCAAGCTTGACTTAGATAATGAGTGCCTTGGAAAATATAAAGGGTGTGGTGGTAGGCCATGTGGTATCCTGAGGACCCACCACATGGACCTCTCCAATAATGCCACAATAAATCTCTTCATCCTATCACTTATCAAAACAAGATGCATCCAAATATATATATGGTATTTGGTTTACAATAATTGGATTATTTTCTTTTTAAAAAGGGGTAAAAATTTTATTAAAAAATAAAGAAGAGCATTACAAGAAAAATAGGGAGTAGAAACCCCCTAAGGAAAACAACAAATGCAAAAATACTAGGCACGTTCCAAGTTAACCATTATTATAATCCTCCCTATCTTCCTCTAAAATTATTTCCAAATCAAAGTTGAGCACTGGGGAGAGTAACTCCCATTCCTCAGTATTTCCACCATCTAAATGCTCGAACACCCATTTTGCCAAACAATCCGTTGCCCTATTCCATTCACATGAAATATGAGCAAACATAACCATATCCATGAGCGAGATAACCTACAAAATCTACTACACAATCAAGGCCAATTGCCAATTGACATCCAACACTTTCCTCTTAACGAGCAGATTGATCAAAACTTGAGAATCTAATTCACAAATAATCCTATGCCAACCCATAGCGTGAGCCTTCTCAAGGGCATAACGAATAGCCTGTCCTTCCATCATGTTGATGGTTTGTGCCCCCTCAGGGACTGTAAAGATGAAATTCACCGTACCTTTGGAGTCCCTACCTATCCATCCAATACCCATGGGCCCATGATTGCCCCTAGAGGAACCATCTATATTGATCTTGAGAATCTAATTGGGAGGATGCTGCCACTGTCCAACCCTATGAATCTTCTCCTTGGCCTGTCGACCTTTCCTGACACAAGCCAAATTCCTTAAAAGCCACTGGAATCTTAATCTCGCCACCACCTCAACATCCTGCTTAATTAAAGGAAGGCACACCTCACTCTTGGCTTGCACCGTCTCCTGAATCATCCCCATGATTTTTTGCCAGACTTGTTGCGCCATGTTCCTTTCACCCCAGAAAATCTGTTGATTCTTGTTGAGCCAAAGTTGCCACAACAGGAAGATGGGCCCCACTAACCATACTTCCTGCAAGAAAGGCATCCTATAGGGGGGTTTACCCATGCCATTCCAAAAGTTGATCAATGAGAAAACATGAAAATAGGGACTCTGCCAGACATCCCACCAGTAATGCCAAAGTTGTAAAGCAAAGGAACAATGTAAAAATAGGTAAGCAGAATCTTCCTCTACCACCCCACACATAACATAGACTGAAAGACCTTAGAAGCCTCTCTTTTGGAGATTGTCCCAGGTCAGACACTTGTTCCATGCCAACATCCAAACAAAGCAGTTGCATTTTGGCCATGAGAATTTATTTCAGACTTGCCTCCACCATTGAACTTCCCCTCAGCCCAATCTCTGAGATAGTAAGGCCTGATACTTTGAGGTGACTATGTAAACTCCCTTAGGATTGGGAGACCAAACAAGCTCATCGTCCTCCTGGAGGGAGCTTCAATAACAACTGGAGAGAAGACTCAGCAACTCAACATGCTCCTCATGTATCCCAACAACTAGCCAAGCCTCTGGAGCTTTCCATCATGCCACCTCCATTTGTCTACATGAAATATATGATTTAAAGTTGCTCACCCGAGACCAACCAGCCTCAAGAAATCTCTAGCAAAGGTTCAACAAATTAGGGAACTGAGAGATAATGGGAGGATAACCATCCCAAGAGTTAGTCTAGAAAATATCCTTGGACCCTCGCTTACAAATCCAGAATAAGCCTTCCTTAATAAGAGCAGCCCCTTTTTTGAGAGTACCCCATATCACCGAGCCTTTCCCCATGAGGGGATAGTGAGGAATATCCCCCTGATTGGTCCCTGTGAAGTACTTTTGGGAGAGAATTCTGGCCCAGGCCTTGTCTTGTTTAGTGCACCAACGCCAATATAGCTTCGCCACCAAAGCAATGCTATTCAAGTCTGACTACCTTAAACCAAGACCCCCATATTGTTTGAGGCTACAAAAAATCTCCTAGTGAACTAGGCTCCATTTAGAGGATGTTAGACCACCATCCCATTAAAATTGCCTCAACCAAATCAAACTCCTTAACAATTCCCATAAGGGCAACCTAAAGCATACATCTGTAGATGGGCAAAGCCTGCACCACTGATTGAATTAGTTAAACATGACCAGCAAACAAAGCCACCTATGAGTCCAATGATTCACTTTCACCTGAAATTTATCCAAAATATTCTGCCAAGACTCCCGGGGTAGATGGCCAACTGAGATAAGAATACCCAAGTAAATGACGGGGAGAATCCCAATCTGAAAATGCATAGTCCAAGAAATCCGCTACTAGATGGGGCCCAGAGTATTGGAGAAGAAGATGGATGACTTGTCTTCATTGATCATTTGTCTTGAAGCTATTAAGTAAACATCCAACACCCTACGCAAATTAGTTGCTTCTCTCATTATGGCCATGCCCATCAGAGCAGTGTCATCTGTGAACTGGAAGTGAGACTGTGCTGATAGTTCAACACCCCATCACCAGCCTTGAATAAGCCCATCCTCTCAGTGACTTTTGATCATCCTCCCCAAACCTTTAGTGAGGAGAAGAAAGAGATATAGAGACAAAAGATCTCCCTGTTGCAACCCCTTAGAGGCACTAAATAACTCTGTGTGATCCCCATTAATAAGGATCGAGAAGGAAACTAAGGTAATGCAGCTCATGACCCATTGAGTCCATTCATCCACAAAGCCAAAAACACTAAGAATCTTCCACAAGAATGACCACCTGACCCTGTCGAAGGCCTTAGCCATATCCAACTTAATAAACATCGCCTTATCTTTATAACTAGCCATGGAGTGAATGGACTCAGTAGCTATAACAATACCATCCAAAATTTGCCTGCCCTCCACAAAACCACTCTACTCCTCAAAAATCATAGCTCTTAGCTCTCTTTTTAACCTATCTACAATTATCTTAGATATAATTTTATAAACAACATTGCAAAGAGATATGGGGCAGAATTGACTTAGCCTATCAGCGCCTTCGCATTTGGGTATGAGGGCAAGATAGGTTGCATTTGAAGCCTTAAGCATTTGCTTATTCCGTTGAGATTCTTGGACAACAGCTAAAAGGTCCAGTTTGATAATGTCCCAAAATTCTTGGTAGAACTCAGCTAGGAATTTGTTAGGCCCAACTGCTTTCCCTTTTTTCATCTGGGCAATAGTCTCCTCAAGCTCCCCAAGTGTGATATCCTTCATTAAATTCTCTTTCATTTCACGTGTCACCAAAGGTGGAATATAGGAGAGAACCTGAGCTTCTTCCAGTGATTCCCCATTCCTATCTTCCCTAAAAAGTGAGGAAAAGTACTGCACCACCTCATCTGACATTGCAGGGAAGGAGTTAAGCCGCTCACCTCTTTCATTGACTAGGACTGAAATAGAGTTGCCATGCCTCCTGCCTTTGGACGAGTTAAAGAAAAAAGAGGTATTTTTGTCCCCTTCCTATAGCCATTCTATCTGAGCCTTTTTCTTACAAAACATTTCCTCTTAAAGCTCACATTCCTCAAGGGCTTTCACAGCCTGTGCTTCATCTTGAAGCAATTATTCAGTCAATCCTTCCTCCCTTATTAGTCTCATGATACCATCTAGCTTAGCCTAAGTAGTAGCCTTAGCGTGAAAAATATTCCTAAAGCATTGGTGATTCCACCATTTGAGCTTATACTTCATGTACTACAATGATTTAGAAAAGGTATACATCACCGTACCATGGGCAGGTCTACCCCACCTCCACCAATTGGCCACACACTCAAACAATGACTAATCCCGCATCCACATGAGTTAGAATCTGAAGGAGGAAGAATGAGGCTGATAAGTTGAAACACTATTAAGCTTAATAGGCCAATGATTAGATCCTCTCTAGTCCATAATTTTAGACCTCGTAGACCACATACGACTGACCCAATAACCAGAGACCAAAAAATTATCCAATCTCTCAGCAATGCAGTGTCTCCAAGTCCTACGGTTGTTCTATGTAAACTAACCATTATTGGGCCTAATATCAACTAAATTCAAAAATTCAATATAATTACGCATAAGCAAAGTAGAGGGGTCTAGCCTTGTTGTACCACCATGATTTTCAGTGAATTCTATAATAGCATTAAAATCTCCAGCCATAATCCAAGGTTGGAAGGGAGCCAAGCTGCAGACAAAACTAATATGACCCCATAGGGAGTGTTTACCCTGCCAGTCAGTAGAGGCATAGATATTAGAGAGTAGTATGACTTCCCCTGTCTCAAAAAAGGAAGCAATCATAGTCATGGAAAACTTAGAAGATAGCCACCCTAGGGGACTGATCTTCCGTGGGTTCCAAAAACAAGCTAGTCCCTCTGAAGATCCGAGGCCCCAATGCATTGACAGTCTCCTTGCCTCCACAACTTAGGTGCTAGAATGAACATAGCTTCAACTGTAAGCTTGGTCTCTTGTAGAAAAAGAACATTAGGTCTTTGATTTCTAATCAAATTATGAACATCATTTTGTCTAGGGCTGTTGTTCAAGCCCCTTACATTCCATGATAGTACAATCATTTTAGGGGATTCAAAAAGTGAGCATCCAGAGTCTTTATGGACCCTGACTCCACCAAAGTCTCTCCCATTAATTTAATCTTTTCTAGGTCCTTTTTTCTACCAGGCTTGATAGATTTCTCCCCCCTCCCTTCTTAAGATCCCTTTGCTTAAGTCCCAAATGAGGAGAAGATTTGCTACTCCTTTTTTCCCCTAATTCCTTGGATTTCCCAGTGAGAGGCATATTTCCATCTTCTTTAGAGGGTTCAACTATGGAAGCCAACACTTCTAAAACCATCATCTGCTGGTCTGTATCCATGTGCCAATCCCCAACATCTTGTGATTCAATTAAAGCACCTGAAACATTGGTCACCTGGGCTAGGCCCTCAACCACCTGATTTAAAATCATTAACCCTGGGTTCACCTCCTGCTGATTAAGATCATCTAATATTTCAAACCTGTTAAGCAAATCATCTGCTTGTCTTTCCTTCAAGGACCATTTTAGGCCTCTATTTCTATAACGGCCTTTAACCAAAACAAAACCATTGACTTTAGGAGCCTCACCTAGGACAAGGCCCTTCCCTTTGTCGACTCTAGGGGGATTGCTAGGAGGTTGAGCAGGTTAAGGTTGAAAGGCTTTTGATTTGGGACTCCATCACTGCAAATGACCATAAACATGACAAAGACAACAATGGAAAGGAAGGGTTTCATAGTCCAACTATTGCACCCAAGTAAACGGTCACACACTCATTTCCACAACATTAGACAATGGCTTGCAAAGGTCAATTTCAACACAGATGCGGGTATAAGTCATTACCTTTTTCCCAAGGATTGACATTGAAGAACAGATTGGCCTTCCCAACAGAGATGCAAGCATTTGCAGAGTGTCTTCCTGACAACATTCCACTAGAAAGTGAGGTAGATGCACCCACACTGGGACACAATTTGGCAACTCCTCTAATGGTATAAAACTTGCATGCCATGGCTTGATAAACAACCCCACTTGGTTATGGAAATAAGGGCCTCTAGCAAAGACTCTATTACAGTCAATCAGACAGGTAAAAGTGACCATAAAATAGCTATTTTCTAATAGCGTAATGTCCATTTCTCCTTCTGGTGCCCACGTCCTTTGAGCCCATGCTTCCAAGAATGGAGCGAAGTCCTAAGTCCTAGAAACTTGTAATACAAGGAATGTTTCGAATAGTATTCTATGTCTTCAACAATCATTTCTAGTAGAATAACAAGCTTGGGCCTCTCCTCATCTTTCAAGGCAGCCATTGACCTTGGGTAATCGCATGCCAATGGGCGCGTCTGCACCAAAAGAGCCTAAAACCTATGAGAAGGGAGTGTTACCAGTATTCCTCATACCTTGAGCCACCTGGTAGTTCAAACCAAAAGCCTCCCCTTTCATGCCTTCCTTCTCCCTCTCATTCATTGCCATTATTCTATCCAAGAATCCTCACAATAATTGGATTATTAGTCCCACATGTAATGTGTAAATAACACAGAGGCATATATATATATATATATATATATATATATATATATATATATATATATATATATATATATATATATAAACATAAGAATGGTAATATAAAGTAATGTAGGCAAAGGCACCCTTTCACAAAAATAGTGTGTCAACCCTAGATAAGGGTCCCCAACCAACAAATAGTGGGTCCCATTTGTCTAAACATGAGTGTCAAAGATCAGAGGCAAAAACCAAACATATTTTTACTACCATTACCCTACCACGTGTCACATGCCAATTGGTCCTCTTGGCAGCCATACATGCATCCACATCACTATTTGATTATTGACATTTTTGATCCAAACTTTGACCAACAATATCTGGAGCATATGATGTCCATTTTATGCATTCCAATATATGCCAACAAAGTTATCAGAATTATCTTCTATACTATACTGGTTTGGGAGATCTTGGAAACTTCTAACACCAAAAAATGACCTTTAGATCATCTTCCACCTCCACTAACACCATAGTTTCTTGTTTCACCTATTAAAGATCATTATACATAGTTATGATCATTATAAAAATTTACACCTATTTATGATCATTATAAAAATTTAGTGGTTACACCTATTCAATATATTTCTATAAACTCGGTTTAGAGGAGAGTAGCAGATTTTCCTAGACAACTAGTTATTCAATTCCCACTACATCAGAGATCCATACATGACTCTCAAAGGCCATTGTTTACTATAACACATACTAAGATAACATAAATAAAATTTAACGTGTTCCAAAATGATCATAAGAACCCATATATTATCTTACTATACAACAAATTCCATAGAGTCCTAGGCTTCTTAGAGTCACTCATCATAAACAATATCCTATGAGTGACTATGAGGGTTTCAATACAACATGATAACATTTTTCATATTTAGATTCTGATACACCTAGACATGGTACCTTTTAAACATGAAAGGTAAGTATTGGACCATACAATACAAACATTAATCATGATTATTCACTTAATGGGATAATTGGTTAACACCTTTTACATTTACAAATTTGTTTCAAAAATACTAAAAAATTAAAATATTCCAAAAATAAAAAAACATTCAAATATCTAAAAAATAAAAATCACGATCTAAGCATGTCATGATTTATATTTTACATTATTTTCATATGTTATTTATCACATGTTTGATAGATTACATATCCTTTTTCATACACACATGTATTTCATGGTATACATGTGTTTTATCAAATTTGGCAAATAAAAGAATTAAATTACCTTAATTGGACAAACTCAAAATTATACATATATGCAATAAATAAAACAAATTAATTTGGAACTTACCATATTTTTAAAAATGCCAAAAAGGATAAGTTCAAAAAAGAGATAACCTAGGTAGAAAAATAGAGTGAAGGACTGAGATAAAAACTATGAAATTGGTTGGGATGATCTATGATGATTCTTGAATCAAGAACAATGTTTTGCTTGCTCTCTAGACAATGTTGTTGGATTTGGATAAGGGTGTAGATCACTATTTTCCTTAGGGCATGCCAAAATCCCATAAGTTTTTCACTCTACAATTGATATGACAGGTTAGTTTCACCTATGTGACATGTGTGACTAGAGATCTTGATTTTTTGAAAAAACCATTATGTGCCATCTTCTTCACTTGTAACCTTAACTTGATAGGCAAAGGTGAATTAATACAATAGAAAAAAGGGTTAATAGTTGAAGTTGTGATAGACCTCAACACCCCCTATGTGGAGTGTTACCTACATACCAATACTCCAAGGAGGGATCAAACTCCATGTATCCCATGTCTATAGTGGTGTGTGTGAAAGATTGACGTAATATTAAATGCTTGTGAAATTCCTATATGGTTAAGTGATTAAACTGTGACTTGTGACCTTATAGGTGTACTAAGAGTTTAGATTAGGGCTACTAGAGTTCTATGTATTTAGAATTGTGAAAAATAGATTTTTTTCTCTTGATGTGAAATTATAATTCTAGTGTTTTTCAATGTGGAAGCCTCTTATGTGCAAAATGGTTTGAAATGTGGATTTATAATGATATTTTAGGATTTCCTTCAGATGGGGTTTGCTAAACTTGTGGGATGACCCATCACATGAATTTGAATTTGAGTAACTAGTCATTATTTGGTGGGAGGATGAGGCCAACATAACTGAATAGGATCAGGGAATGCTCTTGTCCAAAGAGCATGCTATTGTTTGAGGAGCAAAGATAGTTGATTTGGGAGTATGAATTATTATTAGGATTGGCTTGAGCTATTTTTAAAGAGGAATAAGGATATTTTAAGATCATTAGTTACTTCTAGGAATGGGTCATCTACATAAAAAGTGAAGGAAGGTGGTCGAAAGACCATAGAATAAGGCATGAGCTAAGTGGGTATAAAAGAGTGGTCATAAGTAAACCATTTCATCTTAAATTTTAATTTACATGTCCACATTTACCCCCATTTTAAGCTATAAATGTAGCAAAATGAAAGTACTGGAGTAAAATCAAAATGTGTACTTGAACTTACCTAAGAAGAACAGTCTTAAATTTAGGCCACAACACCTAACCGTTATTCATGTAAACCTACAATGAAACATGTATAAAATTAGTCCTTATTTAAGATAGAAATTAAGAAGTAAATACAAAATAAATTATAGATATATTAACAAGGAAAAAATACACCCAATTGGGTTCATGAACCATTATGTTTTCTAGTACAAAATTGGTGAGTGAAGAGGGTAGGACCCTTAGATATTTATTATAATTAAATGACTTGGAGTGGATTGTGCATGCCCCAATCCTTATTGAAAGGTTAGTGTGCCTAAGAACTCAGGGTGCGCTTGAAACCATCATTACATTCCCAAAGTAGTAATGTGGATTGAAATTCTTATATGAATTACAAAGGATGATTTCTAGTGTAAAAAGGTGAACCGACCACTACAAATTGAATAAGGTTCATTTCTAGTGTAAAACTAGTGTATAAAGTTGAGCCAATTACTACAGACAAAATAAGGTTTATTTTTGGTGCAAAAAATCATACAAAACTGGTGCAAAAGATAATATGATTTGAGTCTGGTGTATACAACATGGAAAAAGACATGGATTGTCATTCCATCTATGAAACTAGTGCAAAATTAAGCAATGAGGAGGTCATGATTTTGCACATGCCCCAATATGATATCTGACATATATAGATTCTAAAATTGATTAATAACAACTATAATTTTGAGCAAAAACCTATATGTTAACTCTAAACACATGCCATGCATGATGCCCTAAATTGAGAAAATATGAGACATAACTTGAGTGTTTTTATAAATAAATATAACCAGGTATCTGTTGTAAACTATCATGCATTATATATGATTATGAGAAGTAATGAAAACTATTATTGTCTGCATGTTAAGACAATAACGTATTGTTCTGGACAAGATGGCTTGCACTTTTGTTTAAATGAAGTGTTTTTATTTGAAATTAATATTTGGGTAATTTTTGAGTATGGATTGTGATCAACTTGTACAACATAAAAAGATATGTTTGTGTACTGCACTATAAGAGTTTAGTCTTTAGTACAAGCTATTGTGTATGCCCCCTCTTTTGAGGTGAATTATGGAGATTGTGCAATAACATAACTCAAAATTAAAAAAAATGTGAGTGATGTTATGAAAAAATGTAATTATGAGTAGTAATGATAACATGGAGAAACATGGCATCATCATAGATATACTAATCTAAAATTTGTATTGTGAGATGCATATGGAAATGAGCATACATAGCGACATTGTCAAGATAAATGTTAGTAGTGAATAACACATATAAGTGATGAAAATGAGTATGTTAAGCTAAAATAGAGTTACTTGGGGAGGAATGTGTGATATTAATAAAATTTTTATAAATGTGGAATATTTATGATGTCCATCATGGCATAAAAAATTGAGCAAACAAAGTAAATAAGTGTTATGGCCATGACACCCACAAACAAAGTGTACATGCAAATCACACAGACCACATAAGAGAAAGCCAAGGCGAAACATATAAGAGACATATCCAAATGTCACTCACTCATACATAGAAACATACAAATAGGTTTGTAACCTCACACAAGGACATGCTCATATATCCACAAAGCAAATTAAAGAATACACACAAGAAATGGAACATGAAAGCAAACATGAAAAAAATACATAAAGATGTGTAATTAATTGACATTATAAATCTGTATCATATGTATATTCGATAACTTAAGTATGAAATAAGACAACAATATGAATGTAAGTGAGCAATAGAAATATATTTTTCACAATATATAACTAATATATGAACAATAAGGGATAGCCAAATATTGATAGAATATGTGTAAGAGGATGCCCTAATGAAATTGTTGAAGTAAAACAAGATAACGGAGGCCTGTGACTTGTTTAATTTTGAGTATTGTTAGCCTTTTTTCATTGGAATGATACTAATAAAAATTGACAATAGCATGATGCACTATCATCTGGGTAGAGGAATTTTGTCTATTTACACTTTCCGAGTCTGAGATAGTGAAATAACCTACAACTATGTTTGTAAATGGAAACATGTATGTTTTGAATTCACTTATGTATAATTTGGGAAACATTTTTGATAAAAAAAAATATGTATAGATAAATACTGAGTATACCAATCATAAATTAACTTACATAAAAAAACTACAAAAATCATGCATAGGTCTTGATTTTTGAATATTATGGAATATTTAATTTTTTTTTTTTTTTTTAGTTTTGGGTATATGAACTGTAATAAAATAGAGAGAAAGTCACTAACCAATGAGTCCTAAAAGGGACTCACAATTAATGGGTCTTGTGTTTATGTTAGGAACGGTGACCTTTCACGAATGTAAAGTGTTAGATTTTTGTAACTAAATGGGGTTGAATTCAGAATATGAAGATTGATTTCCCTCTATACCATAATTTATATTAACATAGTGATGATCTATTGCATATTGTGCATTTGGTTGAGCATGATGAACTCTAAGGATTTTTGGATTCTTTCATGGAGTGTATGAACCATGTATTGGTGCCTTATGTGAAACATCCTTAGTGCCTTGTAAGACCAACCTATGATGTGTATGAATAGAGAGAGGCTTTCTTCTATGATAAATATCGGCTAAAGTGTCCTTTCAAAGATATGCCTTCTATTTAAGGGTATATACATGCTTTTGTACTTCATGAGTAGGTTGAGACCTTTTTGGTGGCTTAGCCAAAATATGTTGTATTGGAACCATATCTATTTGTTGTAGGTGGTATTAACATGGAATGCCCAAAATTGTGATGAACTCATTAGCATAAATATAATTTAAACACATGTGAACTATAGAAGGAACTACATACATTTTCTGAATCTAAAGGCACCCAATATGATATCAAAGGCCTCTACACTGGGTAGTCCAGATGTGTTAGACCAACAAGTAATGGTGATGTAATCTCACCAATGGATACTTTAATGTGACCATTGAATCCTTTTATGACCATGGTGGTGGGAAGAAAATCCTGATTTATGTATCGAAGATGATTAAGAAGTGTGATTGTACACATGTTCACATTAAAACCATTGTCAACCATGACACTCTGAATAAGCTAATGATCAATTTGAGCTCGAATGAACAATGAATGCAAATATGAGTCACCATCAATAATTTTATGCTCTAAAAATGTGATGAGTGACCTAAACATAACTAAAGAATGATAGGTACCAATGATGCCATTCAAGGGATGTTGTGCCTTTCTAAGAGACAATATGAAACTAGAGGAGAGTGTGCATTGTATGTGTGATACACTTTCAATGTATCTTCTATCTATTAATATTTATGCTTTGGAAAGAGTTCATTGAATAGTTTCACTCAGTTGTGCCTTTGAAGCATCTCACATCAATGATGTTTGCATCTATCAAATATTGAAGCTTGTGCCTCAAATTAATAAATTTATCATTAGTGTGGCCTGATGCCTTGTGCAAATAACAAAAGGAATTTTGATCAAAACCTTTAAGCAAATATTTATTTACATTAACCTCTTTAATAGGAGGGAGAGAAATGATATTGAATTCCGATAGTGTTTTGAGGACCTTATATGGAGCTTATAGTATATTGGTAAGATGTCTCACAGGAGGAATTGATAAGATAATGTGTGGAGTGGGCTTTGAAAATGCATGTAATTTTGCTTTTTGATCATTCTTTTTATCAATTGGTTGTACCTTATATGTTAGCTTACTTGAACTTTGTGTATTGTAAAATGAATTTATTTCATACTTAGGATTATTCATTACTAATAATTTGACTTCCATTAATTTTAATGTGTGGCACATATATGTGAATGAGAGAAAATTTATTAAACATGATGGACTCATAAAGGGGTGGAACTAAGCTCCGATTGAATATATCATGTAATTCTTTGTCCGCCATAGGAATTTTTATTTAGAATAACATAGTTTTGTAAGACATATTCTATGATAGGCTCATTATATTTCTATTTGAGTTGGGCAATTTGAGCATATGAAATCTTCTCACTAATATTGATCATAAAATTTTCTAGAAAAATATCAGCTAATGAATTGAATGCTTGTATTGATTGATGAGGTAAATTATAAAACCCATATTCCTTTAGACTCCTTGGAAATAAATTACTCAATAACCTTCCATTAGACACAGTCCAAACATGCTACATGGAATGATTTCAGATGTTGTTCATGGTCACCCTTTCCATTATAAAGCACTACATGCACTCACATATAACATATTACATCATTGTTCACACAATCCCACAAAAGGGGGATAATTACATCAATGCGAGGCCATTTTTAGAGTATATGGCTATGTAGGCAATGATCATTGAAAAAAGGGTCTTTGAGGTCATCTCAACTTCACTTAAGCCTACTAACTATTGTTTTGTAATATCACATGCCCTAATCAGAGGACTTGTGGTTTTGAGCTACACACTAATATCTATAACCTATGCACAAGATCTATACAAAGAATATGTAAGGTGATAATAAGGCCTAATAGGTGCAAGTGAAATTTCCAAAAAATTATATATGCTTCATTGTGGATAGAAGTGACAAAACTTGGACATAAAAATCAATGATAGTGTCCAGATTTCAATGGTAGTGTCCAGGTTGATGGAGAGCTGATTTAAAAAATTTGATAAATCACATTTGAGCATCATCCTAACTATTTATGCACCTACATTTTCTAGATCTCCATGCACATCAGTAAAAAATCTAATTATTTTTCCTTCTTTGTGTCTAAGTAATAAAATACATATTTGGCATTGTGATTTCTATATTTAGCATATTTCCAAAATTTAACACTGTATCATAATATATTATGAATCAAAATTATTTAATTGTCTTGCTTTCTAAAATAGTATAGTCCTTAGTTGATTAGGATATTCTCCTTTTTAATCTTCTAAAAAGGGTTAAACAATTATGGAAAAAATCAAATCATCTTCCTAAATTTTGAGAGAGATATATTCTTTTGGAAAAATAATAAGTAAATATTTTATTTAGTTTTCATTAGTTGAAATATAATGACATGAAAATTTTACTGGGTGATCGATGTTATTCTAATAATTAAAAAATGGAAATTTAGAGGAACCAATCAAAATTATTAGTGTCAAGACTTCTAAATTTCTAATCTCCAACAATATTATAGTTAAAAAATGGAGACCCACAACTTGGAAACTACTAAATTGAATATAATATTGTTGACCATAATATTTTAAAATAAAATTTGATAGATAATTTTTTTATTAGCTAATTTACCATGATTTTTTACAAAATTTTATCTACCACTATCATGTGTTCATACATTCTTTAGTGCTCGTTGTTCTCCTCAAAGAGCCAATTTCATTGTATTGTAGTCAACTATATATTCAGGGCCAATGACCTCTTTTTCTTTACATTGAAATTGTTGATAATATATTCTTTAATAAAATCTTGTGAACCTTCTCTATAATCATAAAATTTATATAATTTAAAATTGTAGACACCTAATTTTGTCTAGGTGTTGTTTTAGTTGTCGAATTGTAGCCCTATGGTGCTTGTGTATTTATTGACTGTTAGTTGATATTATGATCTTATTGATGCCTTTTCCCTCATGGTTTAGCTATATTATTCCATATTTTCTATGTTTCCATTTCTTTCTCCTCGTTATCTTTCCTCACATGTTTTCCTTAGGTTCTAAGCCTATTGTTGGAGCCATATAATGTATGGTTCTTGTGCAAGCCCTTCTAACCCTTGTTTTGGGTCTCTTGTGCATTTATTCCTCTTTTGTTGGAATTTTCCACCTATTGAGTGTTGGATCATGTGATAATTTGGTCCTAATTTGGATTTAATAAGTCTATAAGGACACAATATAAGACTGAGGAGTGAATTTTTAAATCAAAAGTTAAAAATTTATTGAAGAGATCTATTAAAGTATATTTGAAGCATTTGATCTCCTCGTGGCACTTGTTCATGATAGCATGAAAATTCATATATGAATAAGGCTTCCATTCACGAATTATTTTTTGGAAAGTATTAAGTGTTGTTTTCAAAAATTTATTTAGATTAGGGACATGATAATTATGGAAGGATAACATAGGCCCTCCATTTATTCAATTATTTATTATTGGTTTGTGTTGAGTTGTTAGGGTTGTAGAGAAAGAGATCATTTTCCTAAATATCTGACCAAAATTTTGGAAAAGCAAATAAGGTTTTCATAGCCTTGGTGCAAGTGAATAGGATCACCAAATTAGTTTTTAGATGCTTAAAAATTTAACAAAAATTTTAGTGTATAATTTTAATTATTATAATTGTCAAGTGTATGAATATGACAAAGTTTCTTTGTTTGTGCATAGTTTTCTGGGTTTTGTTTATCTCATTGTCTAGATATGTTTCCACTGTCCATTTCTAATGATTATCTCTAGAAACATGATAAATAAGATATTATCATAAACCCCCTCTTGTAATTTTTTGATGTTTCTATACTATTATTTATTATAATTAGGGCTGATTTTGTTGTTTTAGATGATTAAATCTGATTAGACCTAGTTGTATTGTGTATGGGTAGATGTATTACATTTTGATGTCAAACCACTTCTACATCAAATTTTGGTGAACCCATGCTCTCTTACACCATTTAAGGATATATTTTATTTTCAATGTGATATATTTGATTTTTATATGGTTTGTTCCATTTTTTGTGTGAATCCATCAACCCTAGCTCTCATTGTGTTAGATTCCAAGCCCTATTTCATTTTAATTTCTAAAAACTTGTTAAACTCTAGTGTGTTCGTGTCTGTTCACCCTTTAGATGTATTTTTTAAAGATGTTTTAAATGCTTTATGAATATCATGTCTTTTCATAATGATGTAGAAGATAGTGATTATGATTATTATGATAGGGAGATAACATTGATGCAAGATTATAAAAAATAAGTTTTACCCCATTAAGACCAAATGGATATACAAATTATATGAATGTTTTTTGGGTTGTTCCCTTTTTTTAAATCCCTCATTATTATGGAAATAAAAATTTAGATATGATAAAAATTAATATAAAAGGAAAAAGTGTTATCCTCATACCAAGTAAGCTAAAGAAATATGGATTTGGAATTAGATGTGCACAACAACCTATTGATTCCTTTGTAGAATATTAGAAAACCCAACACAAACTATCAGGGATAAAGCATATTTAGATGATTATTTTCATGTAGAGTTAAATGATTCTTTTTCTAATACTAATGATGATTATAATGTGAATAATTGAGCCCCTCATGTTGATTATTGGAATGAAAATGTCACTGATTGTGATTATGGGGATGAATTATAAGAACACAATAGAGATGAACCCATTGATTATATTAAGAAACATGCTATGACCAATCTCGTTGATATATCTATAATTATGAATGCATTAGATTAAATTGATTGCCAAAATATCCATTATCATGGTTTTGGAAGTTAATCCTAATAAATTCCACTCATTTTTATATTTATTCTACTATCCCTTCTCAAAATGTTATAGTTTCAATTTTCCAAAATGTTCCTATTACTTATCCTCTACTTGAGCTTTAATTTATTTGAATGTCCAAAGTGTTTTAATGCCTTCTCAACATTTCCAAACCTCTCAATTTGTCTCTAAAATTCCCCTAATCTATCCATATATATAATTTAGAATTCCTCCTAATGTTGTTAATCTCTATTTGATTTCTTCTATTCCAATTTCCTTCACTACTTCTATCCCTCCACAAAATTCTAAATAATCATTTTGATTCAAACAGTGTCTAATGTGCTACAAGAAGTTAATATTATTTCATAAGGGTCTTAAAATTCAAGTGGTAGGGTTAATTTTATTGATATACTTTTAAAATCTTTAGCTCTTGATGAACTCTCTTATCTTTTCCTAGTCAGTTTCATTACACCTAAAGTTGTGATGTTTAATGGAAAAGGAGACCTTTCACACCATATTAGATATTTTTAAACATCTTTATTAGATATTACTCATGATGATAAAATATTAATTAAGTTATTTACAAGAAGTTCAGGGACTATGCTGATTTGTTTTATAATTTTCCATGTGGATCCATACACTTTTGCACCTCCAGTTGATGATTTATTAGCTCATTTTCAAACCAATATTACCTAGAATATTGCATATGCGAAATTAGCTCAAATTAGAAAATGATCCAATGAATACATTAGAGATTGTAATTAAATTTAATACCATGATAACTAAGATGAATGATCAATTATTATATAATGGCTTCAAAGTATTTTTATCAACAATATGCCATCAATTATTGAAGGCAAAATATATTTCAATATTATAATCTTTCGATGAAATTTTCCTTGAGGATAACACTTTTAGATCAATATTTTAGAGGTTGATATACTTAAATATGAGACCAATGCTCTAAATAATGCAAATTTTAAAATAAACCAATTTTAATGTTTATAAGTAACGACCATGAGTTCCAAAATAAGAATGATGTTAAGTAGATGGTCAATGTTATACATCAACCATATAAGAAACTTAAGACCTAGACAAAACAAGTCTAATCAATTTACAAAGTTAAATTAAAGTATATAAAATGTATAGAAGAAGTTACTTGAATGCAACATGATATATTTACCTCCAATATTTGAAATTTAGACATCAAGTTTAAGAGGTTACAATTCAAAGAGATACAACATTTAAAAAATATAAAACCAAGGATGAAGTGGGATACGTCGAAGTGCACAAAAATCATTTTGGAATCATTAAAAAATTAACCTTAAAAAATGGTGCATAAACTACAAAGGCATAAATTAATTCCGATAAGGGTGTAATCATCACATAGTATGTCTCCAAGACAAACACAAAACCATAATCAAATTATCTAAGGTATTAGTTCCTCAATAAATAATATTACAAATAACTATGATGATAATGCATTTTATCTTTAGACTCATGAGTCACGTCACACTTTATACATTTTTCTAGTAGCCTTTGTGCTTAAACTATTATTTCTTATGATGATTATTATATACCTCGAGTGACACTATTTTTTAGCTTCAGTATCAAGCCTCTTACTTTATAAGCTTAACACTCTTTATGTTGCAAGATATATTAGATTACTTTACATTTTTATAGATTTACATGTTTTTTTATTTGACTTATGTGCTACTTATGAGACATATGTGTCTGCTTATTGATAGAGTTTATATTACTCATACACATGCTACCAATAATATTATTGATATAGATGTAGGATCTACACGTATATACATATGGTTAAGTATTAATATTTAGTTGAGGACACCTCTCATGATCACTATGGGGGATATGTTGGGGCATATCTTGGAAATGATTTAGGTTCTATATTTTATTATTTCTTTTATTCTACTGAATTTTCATGTGATCTCACTTATCCTAATTTATCTCACCTATTAGATGTACTTGTATGTACTTTGTGCTTTCATATATTATTATGTTCCTTATTTACTTATTGTGACCCTTAATATTACTTTGTGTTTGGTTAGGAAGTTTATTTTCTTTCTTTTATACCTTGTGTAACTTTGATTCCAATATCTTTGTTGTGTTTTATTGACATGATTACTATTTGTCATGCATGTATTTTTCCCCTATGTTTGATATGTGTCCCTTGCTTATGTTGTATACTCTATACTGCATGTTTGAAATTGTTTACTCTATGTGATTTTGTAGTTATATCCATCTCCTAATATTTCTATGATATTTCTTATTTAATGCTATTTTATGCATGACATTATGTGTTGTGTTTTATCTATTTGCTATGTGTGCAACATGTTTATGTGCTTTCTTTGTTTGATTTTTTCCTCCATGCTACTACATGATTGGTTCCATGATCTATATCAAGCATAAATATTCTTGTTTTCTATGATACAAATTATTTAAATGTTTCTTATTACTATTATATGTTTCCATGATTCTTATAATGAATCTATTGTGGTCAAGGATCCTCATGTGTGCTTTGCATTTTTATATCTATTGCTGTACTAACGGTTATATTATAAAGTTGTTTACATATAAAATACACTACATTAAATGATATATAATACAATGTCTCAATTTGGAATTACAATAGTTTTACCAAATAAAATATTAAAAAAAACCAATTACAGTGAAGGTAAGTATTAGAATCATTAAAATTGACAAGGAGAGTTTTTTGGGAATAATGTTGAATTGTGGAAGATTTATAGACTTCTCGATATTGAAAATTGTAGACACCTAATTTTGGTACAAGCATTATAATTGAACTACTTCATCATGTTTATGTGTATAGGGGTAATTATTTTAGATTAGGCCCCTCTCTTTTATGTTTTTGTCTATCTATTCTTCTCCATGTGGCCATGTAACATTCATATTATTATAGTTTTATATATCCTATGTGTTTTTAGTGTCTTATGATCCCTACTCTTATTATTATAATTTGTGATTCCTCTATTTTTAATATCAGAATCATTCTAATACTGGTCTAACCCCTATCAACATGCTATGATAATGGTCATTGTGCTTGTTGGTCTTGTATGACCCTTGAGTCTAAGTCACTATTACTTGACCCCTATTTTGTCTACTTTTATATCCCTTCTCCTTATTGACGTGTGTGATAATATTTACTTAGTTTTGATTCAATAAGTCAATATATGCAAAGGTACCTTAATACATTAAGATGAAGCTACACTAATCACATATATTTTACTATTAAAAAGGTTTCTCATTCTCTATTTGTTGTAGTATTATTATTGAAATTATACCAAAATAAATAATATTGAATTAGTGTAAGAGCATATAGATTTCACCTTAGTTACATTTTGCATCTCATATAATATGGCTAAAAGATGGGATTATATTATACATGGGACTAAATGTTGACATCCCTGAGTGGTGATTTCCAGTAATGAAAATAGAACATATGCTAATGTGGGTAGGGGATATCTAAGGTAGGCTGATTGAATAAAATCCCATTTTTGTATGTCTCAATAAGATTTTATTGGCACAAATTTAGGTTCATGCCAATAATAAACAATTTTGATATCTGCATACATCAATTTATAAATTTGAAAGAGGTTTCTACACATATTTTAATGAAGAGGATCATAATGTTTCTTAGTGATCAAATTTAAAAATTAACTATGAGAATAGGGATGTCATTGCTGAGAGGTCTATCACTATCAAAGGATTTTGATATTGATATTATCACTATTGAAGGGGTCTAATTCTGATTGCTATCTCAAATCACTATCTAATTTATGGATGATTTTTTGCACTATTCTGAAACCTCCTTTTTAGTAATTTAAAATTCTAAAATAACTCAAGTGAGTCATAAATCAGGTACACATATATAAACCCGTATGTCAATTATCTCATTATAGGTAATTTCATTCATTACCCAATTTATTGCACTAGGTAAGTCTTATTTAGTTGTGTCAATCTTCACCATGTTTAGCAATGGTTTTGCTTATGATTTTTACAATTATTTTGTTTGTGGCCTTGGATTGGACATTTGAGTGCATGGCATGGAAATTGTGTGTTGGATTTTGTACTTAGCACATAATTTCTTAAATGTTTTATTTTTTAAAGAGAAACCATTATCAATTATAATTATAGATGTATGTCAAATCTAGAAAACATATGAATCATAAATAAGTGATATATGCTATCCCCCATTGTATATTCTAAAGGAATGGCTTCAACACATTTAGTAAAATATTTAATAGTCGTAATGATGAATTGATGCACTTTAAAAGATGTAGGATTTATTTTACTTATGAGGTCAAAACTTGAAAGGAAAGATGTCCATGGTGATACAATGGGTTACAGTTCTTATGAAGGGGTATGAGCTAAATGAATATGTCATTAGCATTACTCACACACTTTTGCATATTATTGACATTCTTGTTCCATGGCTAACCAGTCGTACCCCTTCTATAGTAGTTTATATGACATTGCCTTTCCACTAAAATGAGCACCAAATTCACCTTTTGTAAGGAAATTTAAGCTTTTTTGTACCCAAGGAATTTGAGAAAATGACATTTGAAATATGAAGTGTATCCTAAATTTTATCTTATAATGTATCTTCTCTACATAGTTTTATCTTTTCATTATTAGTGAAACGGTTGAGAACTATCTCATTGATGAAAAATTTGTAAATTTATGTATACCATTCTAAAATATTTATTTCACCATCAATAGAAAAACTTATAGTCCATATAAGGTGGTCATAGAAAATGTTTATTATTACAATTATTTAATAGTTGAAAAGGTTTGTTTTAATCCAATTCAATTTCCAACAATCCAATTCAATTTCCAAACTTTTCGAACACTTAAGCATTCAATATGACCATTCATGAAGCATTCAAGATGTTTATAATAATGAACAATAGATAATGTAAGATCACACACACAACATAATATCTATGCAAGAAAACCTCTTGGGGAATAAAACCCAATCTAAATCTTGGAAAACCATGGACTAATTGTCTTATAAGAAGTATGCAAACATTAGATTTTATTGAAACACCTCCACAAGGAGCACTTACCCCTAGGATGGTCAAGTCCTGACTATAATTTAGTGAAACACCTATTCCAAAAGGAGTACCTACCCATAGGATGGTTAAGTCCTTATGACCAAGAATTTAGTGAAACACCTATTCCATAAGGAACACTTGCCCCTTGGATGGTCAAGTCATTCTGACCAAGAATTTAGTGAGGCACATGTTCCACAAGGAGCACTTGCCCCTAAGATGGTTAAGTTTTTCTAACCTAGATGTTGAGAACCCTCCTAATGCCTATGATATGAACATCTCTTGAACACTGATTTCTTACCAATCTAATAGAGATACAATGTATATCAACCACCTTCACCATTTCACACAACCATAAACATCCAAAACCACCTTTTGGATCAGTCTACACTTCTCAGTGATAACTCTATCACAACCTAAACAACATGACCAAATGGTCATATACATATTCCACACTCTAATCTACCTCTCAAATAAACCACCAACCTTACATAGATATCATCTATCCTTTGCTCACACTCAAGGCATCCAAAACATCCTTTTGGATAACTCTAGACCTCATCGCTCATCCTCAATCTTCAAACCTGCAAGAGCACTATTTTTGACATAAAAAATATGACCTATTTCTCATACACACAATCACCAACTTGATCTACTCTATAACCCATCCACTAGTCACACTCCCTTCCTTTTATCCTTAACCCTACAACACTCACACATGCCTCTCTTTCATAAGTCTTCAAACCTGTAAGAGCACTATTTCTGACATCAAAAATATGACCTATAGGTCATACACATAGTCATCAACCTACTCTATTCTTCAATCCATACACTAAGCACCCTTAATCTCTTTCACCTCTCAACTCTATACTCATCCTCCATTTAGAGTGCCTTCTCACAAGTCTAGAAATCATCACCTTTGATTTCACCTTATATAGAGCCTTCATGATTATTATCTTCTAGGTCAAATCTAATACTTGCCTTAACCCTTAAGACATCTTACAAATCTCAATACCATTCCCATAGGTTGGCCATAACATCCATGGGTCACCTTTAAGCAACTACACCTTTCAATTAGGCCTTAGTAGCCCTTATAGGTCTCATGGAGACCTATTCACCCCTTTAACACTTCAACGAGCAAATTACAAACATAAGACCACTTCCATACACATAGGTCCACTTAAAATGACCTCTTAGATATCATCAAATGATTACAGTAATCATTACACATCTCTACGTATACTCAATCTACTCAAACATTAGCCTTGTACACAAGAACACCATGAGTGAACAAATAATCAACTTCTAATCATTTGTTCATAGTAAATATGGATTATTCAAACCTCCAAAATACATACAAATGATCCTCATGGAGTTTACATTACTCTCCAATAGATCAGTCCCATTGAAATATCTAAATACCATCATAACATCTCCAATATCCTTCTCGAGTTACTTATAGAACATGGTCAAACACATAGTAAACTTTGGAGCTTAATAAATTTGATTGTACAAACATTCAAACCTTATAAATAGATTCAATGGATGAAACATGAATTCCTATTCAACTTTGATTTTATTGTATCAATAAATTCGTTCTAGATGAAAAGTTATAGCTCAAAAACTAAACACTGGTTTTCCTTAGTTAATTTGAATATTTAAATTCCAACAGCCACTATTAAACATCAAACACTTTTCCATCATCTTGTGTCCTCGCATATTTGATTAAATACACATCATTGATCTCTTTGAGAGTAACCTAATCTTTAACTATGCTATACATGTATCACTTTGACCTCATCTCATGCTTCCTGGTAACTTTGAAAAAATATGCATCATTGATCTTCTTAGAATTAGCTTGGTCTTTACCTTTACTCACTTTTAAACTTTGAACATGTTGACCTCATATCGTGCACCCTTAAAATATTGAACAAATACACACCATCGATCTCCTCAAATCATGTAGGTCTTTATATTACAATAGTCACCATTAGATCTTGATAAGAACTCCCATAATTATGATAATTGGCACCCTTGCATACCTTTTGAACACTTTGCTATTAGTCCATGCGCTTATGCCATTTGGTGGTCTTGCATGATTTATTAACTCTTTGACTTATCCTGCATTGTTGAACTTCATAAGTACAAATCACCACTCACCATTAATCTTCTGTTAGATTAGCGATCTTGAGACACTTATCACCAATGCGTATAACTTTTGACATGTTGACTTCATACCACCATCAATCTCAATATGTATGATTAAGTGTTCACCATTGGATATTATAGACCAATGACCTTAGACTTAAACATGGTTAAACTTGATGGTCTCTGGCCCATCATAGTCTACTAGAGCAACTTTGAAGCTTTATAACTTGAGCTAGAAAACACTTCAAGACTCCAAATTTTTAGGGTAGCTTCTTAACACTATAGACAACATCTCCATGTAAACCTTTGACCATTATTGACTTTATTCATACTTGAATTAAATGCACAAACTTATTGATTCATATATATCTACATGACATGTAGTGATGGTCTAATTTATCTTAAGCTAGAATATTCATGTTCTTCTTTCCAAATGCTCACAAAACATACTAGAGATTTGTCAAGACATCTATAGATGCCTCATAACCTCTTCTTTGTCCTTATAAACCTACAAAAGTGCCATATCTCTCTAAGCTATTAAATAGATCACTTTGTCATAAATGCATTACCACCACATGTTTTGTTTGACATCAATGACAATGTAAGACATTAATGACCATGTTTAACAATCTCCCCCTTTGTCCTTGATGATAAAATACCCTCAGAATGTCTTCTTAATATTTGAACATCCTCATAAAACTTCATTTTGATCTTTCTCCCTATTTGAAATTAATGACAAAGGGCTTATCTTCTGATTATACTCATTTCTTTTAACTGATTTATGTATCGAAGATGATTAAGAAGTGTGATTGTACACATGTTCACATTAAAACCATTGTCAACCATGACACTCTGAATAAGCTAATGATCAATTTGAGCTCGAGTGAACAATGAATGCAAATATGAGTCACCATCAATAATTTTATGCTCTAAAAATGTGATGAGTGACCTAAACATAACTAAAGAATGATAGGTACCAATGATGCCATTCAAGGGATGTTGTGCCTTTCTAAGAGACAATATGAAACTAGAGGAGAGTGTGCATTGTATGTGTGATACACTTTCAATGTATCTTCTATCTATTAATATTTATGCTTTGGAAAGAGTTCATTGAATAGTTTCACTCAGTTGTGCCTTTGAAGCATCTCACATCAATGATGTTTGCATCTATCAAATATTGAAGCTTGTGCCTCAAATTAATAAATTTATCATTAGTGTGGCCTGATGCCTTGTGCAAATAACAAAAGGAATTTTGATCAAAACCTTTAAGCAAATATTTATTTACATTAACCTCTTTAATAGGAGGGAGAGAAATGATATTGAATTCCGATAGTGTTTTGAGGACCTTATATGGAGCTTATAGTATATTGGTAAGATGTCTCACAGGAGGAATTGATAAGATAATGTGTGGAGTGGGCTTTGAAAATGCATGTAATTTTGCTTTTTGATCATTCTTTTTATCAATTGGTTGTACCTTATATGTTAGCTTACTTGAACTTTGTGTATTGTAAAATGAATTTATTTCATACTTAGGATTATTCATTACTAATAATTTGACTTCCATTAATTTTAATGTGTGGCACATATATGTGAATGAGAGAAAATTTATTAAACATGATGGACTCATAAAGGGGTGGAACTAAGCTCCGATTGAATATATCATGTAATTCTTTGTCCGCCATAGGAATTTTTATTTAGAATAACATAGTTTTGTAAGACATATTCTATGATAGGCTCATTATATTTCTATTTGAGTTGGGCAATTTGAGCATATGAAATCTTCTCACTAATATTGATCATAAAATTTTCTAGAAAAATATCAGCTAATGAATTGAATGCTTGTATTGATTGATGAGGTAAATTATAAAACCCATATTCCTTTAGACTCCTTGGAAATAAATTACTCAATAACCTTCCATTAGACACAGTCCAAACATGCTACATGGAATGATTTCAGATGTTGTTCATGGTCACCCTTTCCATTATAAAGCACTACATGCACTCACATATAACATATTACATCATTGTTCACACAATCCCACAAAAGGGGGATAATTACATCAATGCGAGGCCATTTTTAGAGTATATGGCTATGTAGGCAATGATCATTGAAAAAAGGGTCTTTGAGGTCATCTCAACTTCACTTAAGCCTACTAACTATTGTTTTGTAATATCACATGCCCTAATCAGAGGACTTGTGGTTTTGAGCTACACACTAATATCTATAACCTATGCACAAGATCTATACAAAGAATATGTAAGGTGATAATAAGGCCTAATAGGTGCAAGTGAAATTTCCAAAAAATTATATATGCTTCATTGTGGATAGAAGTGACAAAACTTGGACATAAAAATCAATGATAGTGTCCAGATTTCAATGGTAGTGTCCAGGTTGATGGAGAGCTGATTTAAAAAATTTGATAAATCACATTTGAGCATCATCCTAACTATTTATGCACCTACATTTTCTAGATCTCCATGCACATCAGTAAAAAATCTAATTATTTTTCCTTCTTTGTGTCTAAGTAATAAAATACATATTTGGCATTGTGATTTCTATATTTAGCATATTTCCAAAATTTAACACTGTATCATAATATATTATGAATCAAAATTATTTAATTGTCTTGCTTTCTAAAATAGTATAGTCCTTAGTTGATTAGGATATTCTCCTTTTTAATCTTCTAAAAAGGGTTAAACAATTATGGAAAAAATCAAATCATCTTCCTAAATTTTGAGAGAGATATATTCTTTTGGAAAAATAATAAGTAAATATTTTATTTAGTTTTCATTAGTTGAAATATAATGACATGAAAATTTTACTGGGTGATCGATGTTATTCTAATAATTAAAAAATGGAAATTTAGAGGAACCAATCAAAATTATTAGTGTCAAGACTTCTAAATTTCTAATCTCCAACAATATTATAGTTAAAAAATGGAGACCCACAACTTGGAAACTACTAAATTGAATATAATATTGTTGACCATAATATTTTAAAATAAAATTTGATAGATAATTTTTTTATTAGCTAATTTACCATGATTTTTTACAAAATTTTATCTACCACTATCATGTGTTCATACATTCTTTAGTGCTCGTTGTTCTCCTCAAAGAGCCAATTTCATTGTATTGTAGTCAACTATATATTCAGGGCCAATGACCTCTTTTTCTTTACATTGAAATTGTTGATAATATATTCTTTAATAAAATCTTGTGAACCTTCTCTATAATCATAAAATTTATATAATTTAAAATTGTAGACACCTAATTTTGTCTAGGTGTTGTTTTAGTTGTCGAATTGTAGCCCTATGGTGCTTGTGTATTTATTGACTGTTAGTTGATATTATGATCTTATTGATGCCTTTTCCCTCATGGTTTAGCTATATTATTCCATATTTTCTATGTTTCCATTTCTTTCTCCTCGTTATCTTTCCTCACATGTTTTCCTTAGGTTCTAAGCCTATTGTTGGAGCCATATAATGTATGGTTCTTGTGCAAGCCCTTCTAACCCTTGTTTTGGGTCTCTTGTGCATTTATTCCTCTTTTGTTGGAATTTTCCACCTATTGAGTGTTGGATCATGTGATAATTTGGTCCTAATTTGGATTTAATAAGTCTATAAGGACACAATATAAGACTGAGGAGTGAATTTTTAAATCAAAAGTTAAAAATTTATTGAAGAGATCTATTAAAGTATATTTGAAGCATTTGATCTCCTCGTGGCACTTGTTCATGATAGCATGAAAATTCATATATGAATAAGGCTTCCATTCACGAATTATTTTTTGGAAAGTATTAAGTGTTGTTTTCAAAAATTTATTTAGATTAGGGACATGATAATTATGGAAGGATAACATAGGCCCTCCATTTATTCAATTATTTATTATTGGTTTGTGTTGAGTTGTTAGGGTTGTAGAGAAAGAGATCATTTTCCTAAATATCTGACCAAAATTTTGGAAAAGCAAATAAGGTTTTCATAGCCTTGGTGCAAGTGAATAGGATCACCAAATTAGTTTTTAGATGCTTAAAAATTTAACAAAAATTTTAGTGTATAATTTTAATTATTATAATTGTCAAGTGTATGAATATGACAAAGTTTCTTTGTTTGTGCATAGTTTTCTGGGTTTTGTTTATCTCATTGTCTAGATATGTTTCCACTGTCCATTTCTAATGATTATCTCTAGAAACATGATAAATAAGATATTATCATAAACCCCCTCTTGTAATTTTTTGATGTTTCTATACTATTATTTATTATAATTAGGGCTGATTTTGTTGTTTTAGATGATTAAATCTGATTAGACCTAGTTGTATTGTGTATGGGTAGATGTATTACATTTTGATGTCAAACCACTTCTACATCAAATTTTGGTGAACCCATGCTCTCTTACACCATTTAAGGATATATTTTATTTTCAATGTGATATATTTGATTTTTATATGGTTTGTTCCATTTTTTGTGTGAATCCATCAACCCTAGCTCTCATTGTGTTAGATTCCAAGCCCTATTTCATTTTAATTTCTAAAAACTTGTTAAACTCTAGTGTGTTCGTGTCTGTTCACCCTTTAGATGTATTTTTTAAAGATGTTTTAAATGCTTTATGAATATCATGTCTTTTCATAATGATGTAGAAGATAGTGATTATGATTATTATGATAGGGAGATAACATTGATGCAAGATTATAAAAAATAAGTTTTACCCCATTAAGACCAAATGGATATACAAATTATATGAATGTTTTTTGGGTTGTTCCCTTTTTTTAAATCCCTCATTATTATGGAAATAAAAATTTAGATATGATAAAAATTAATATAAAAGGAAAAAGTGTTATCCTCATACCAAGTAAGCTAAAGAAATATGGATTTGGAATTAGATGTGCACAACAACCTATTGATTCCTTTGTAGAATATTAGAAAACCCAACACAAACTATCAGGGATAAAGCATATTTAGATGATTATTTTCATGTAGAGTTAAATGATTCTTTTTCTAATACTAATGATGATTATAATGTGAATAATTGAGCCCCTCATGTTGATTATTGGAATGAAAATGTCACTGATTGTGATTATGGGGATGAATTATAAGAACACAATAGAGATGAACCCATTGATTATATTAAGAAACATGCTATGACCAATCTCGTTGATATATCTATAATTATGAATGCATTAGATTAAATTGATTGCCAAAATATCCATTATCATGGTTTTGGAAGTTAATCCTAATAAATTCCACTCATTTTTATATTTATTCTACTATCCCTTCTCAAAATGTTATAGTTTCAATTTTCCAAAATGTTCCTATTACTTATCCTCTACTTGAGCTTTAATTTATTTGAATGTCCAAAGTGTTTTAATGCCTTCTCAACATTTCCAAACCTCTCAATTTGTCTCTAAAATTCCCCTAATCTATCCATATATATAATTTAGAATTCCTCCTAATGTTGTTAATCTCTATTTGATTTCTTCTATTCCAATTTCCTTCACTACTTCTATCCCTCCACAAAATTCTAAATAATCATTTTGATTCAAACAGTGTCTAATGTGCTACAAGAAGTTAATATTATTTCATAAGGGTCTTAAAATTCAAGTGGTAGGGTTAATTTTATTGATATACTTTTAAAATCTTTAGCTCTTGATGAACTCTCTTATCTTTTCCTAGTCAGTTTCATTACACCTAAAGTTGTGATGTTTAATGGAAAAGGAGACCTTTCACACCATATTAGATATTTTTAAACATCTTTATTAGATATTACTCATGATGATAAAATATTAATTAAGTTATTTACAAGAAGTTCAGGGACTATGCTGATTTGTTTTATAATTTTCCATGTGGATCCATACACTTTTGCACCTCCAGTTGATGATTTATTAGCTCATTTTCAAACCAATATTACCTAGAATATTGCATATGCGAAATTAGCTCAAATTAGAAAATGATCCAATGAATACATTAGAGATTGTAATTAAATTTAATACCATGATAACTAAGATGAATGATCAATTATTATATAATGGCTTCAAAGTATTTTTATCAACAATATGCCATCAATTATTGAAGGCAAAATATATTTCAATATTATAATCTTTCGATGAAATTTTCCTTGAGGATAACACTTTTAGATCAATATTTTAGAGGTTGATATACTTAAATATGAGACCAATGCTCTAAATAATGCAAATTTTAAAATAAACCAATTTTAATGTTTATAAGTAACGACCATGAGTTCCAAAATAAGAATGATGTTAAGTAGATGGTCAATGTTATACATCAACCATATAAGAAACTTAAGACCTAGACAAAACAAGTCTAATCAATTTACAAAGTTAAATTAAAGTATATAAAATGTATAGAAGAAGTTACTTGAATGCAACATGATATATTTACCTCCAATATTTGAAATTTAGACATCAAGTTTAAGAGGTTACAATTCAAAGAGATACAACATTTAAAAAATATAAAACCAAGGATGAAGTGGGATACGTCGAAGTGCACAAAAATCATTTTGGAATCATTAAAAAATTAACCTTAAAAAATGGTGCATAAACTACAAAGGCATAAATTAATTCCGATAAGGGTGTAATCATCACATAGTATGTCTCCAAGACAAACACAAAACCATAATCAAATTATCTAAGGTATTAGTTCCTCAATAAATAATATTACAAATAACTATGATGATAATGCATTTTATCTTTAGACTCATGAGTCACGTCACACTTTATACATTTTTCTAGTAGCCTTTGTGCTTAAACTATTATTTCTTATGATGATTATTATATACCTCGAGTGACACTATTTTTTAGCTTCAGTATCAAGCCTCTTACTTTATAAGCTTAACACTCTTTATGTTGCAAGATATATTAGATTACTTTACATTTTTATAGATTTACATGTTTTTTTATTTGACTTATGTGCTACTTATGAGACATATGTGTCTGCTTATTGATAGAGTTTATATTACTCATACACATGCTACCAATAATATTATTGATATAGATGTAGGATCTACACGTATATACATATGGTTAAGTATTAATATTTAGTTGAGGACACCTCTCATGATCACTATGGGGGATATGTTGGGGCATATCTTGGAAATGATTTAGGTTCTATATTTTATTATTTCTTTTATTCTACTGAATTTTCATGTGATCTCACTTATCCTAATTTATCTCACCTATTAGATGTACTTGTATGTACTTTGTGCTTTCATATATTATTATGTTCCTTATTTACTTATTGTGACCCTTAATATTACTTTGTGTTTGGTTAGGAAGTTTATTTTCTTTCTTTTATACCTTGTGTAACTTTGATTCCAATATCTTTGTTGTGTTTTATTGACATGATTACTATTTGTCATGCATGTATTTTTCCCCTATGTTTGATATGTGTCCCTTGCTTATGTTGTATACTCTATACTGCATGTTTGAAATTGTTTACTCTATGTGATTTTGTAGTTATATCCATCTCCTAATATTTCTATGATATTTCTTATTTAATGCTATTTTATGCATGACATTATGTGTTGTGTTTTATCTATTTGCTATGTGTGCAACATGTTTATGTGCTTTCTTTGTTTGATTTTTTCCTCCATGCTACTACATGATTGGTTCCATGATCTATATCAAGCATAAATATTCTTGTTTTCTATGATACAAATTATTTAAATGTTTCTTATTACTATTATATGTTTCCATGATTCTTATAATGAATCTATTGTGGTCAAGGATCCTCATGTGTGCTTTGCATTTTTATATCTATTGCTGTACTAACGGTTATATTATAAAGTTGTTTACATATAAAATACACTACATTAAATGATATATAATACAATGTCTCAATTTGGAATTACAATAGTTTTACCAAATAAAATATTAAAAAAAACCAATTACAGTGAAGGTAAGTATTAGAATCATTAAAATTGACAAGGAGAGTTTTTTGGGAATAATGTTGAATTGTGGAAGATTTATAGACTTCTCGATATTGAAAATTGTAGACACCTAATTTTGGTACAAGCATTATAATTGAACTACTTCATCATGTTTATGTGTATAGGGGTAATTATTTTAGATTAGGCCCCTCTCTTTTATGTTTTTGTCTATCTATTCTTCTCCATGTGGCCATGTAACATTCATATTATTATAGTTTTATATATCCTATGTGTTTTTAGTGTCTTATGATCCCTACTCTTATTATTATAATTTGTGATTCCTCTATTTTTAATATCAGAATCATTCTAATACTGGTCTAACCCCTATCAACATGCTATGATAATGGTCATTGTGCTTGTTGGTCTTGTATGACCCTTGAGTCTAAGTCACTATTACTTGACCCCTATTTTGTCTACTTTTATATCCCTTCTCCTTATTGACGTGTGTGATAATATTTACTTAGTTTTGATTCAATAAGTCAATATATGCAAAGGTACCTTAATACATTAAGATGAAGCTACACTAATCACATATATTTTACTATTAAAAAGGTTTCTCATTCTCTATTTGTTGTAGTATTATTATTGAAATTATACCAAAATAAATAATATTGAATTAGTGTAAGAGCATATAGATTTCACCTTAGTTACATTTTGCATCTCATATAATATGGCTAAAAGATGGGATTATATTATACATGGGACTAAATGTTGACATCCCTGAGTGGTGATTTCCAGTAATGAAAATAGAACATATGCTAATGTGGGTAGGGGATATCTAAGGTAGGCTGATTGAATAAAATCCCATTTTTGTATGTCTCAATAAGATTTTATTGGCACAAATTTAGGTTCATGCCAATAATAAACAATTTTGATATCTGCATACATCAATTTATAAATTTGAAAGAGGTTTCTACACATATTTTAATGAAGAGGATCATAATGTTTCTTAGTGATCAAATTTAAAAATTAACTATGAGAATAGGGATGTCATTGCTGAGAGGTCTATCACTATCAAAGGATTTTGATATTGATATTATCACTATTGAAGGGGTCTAATTCTGATTGCTATCTCAAATCACTATCTAATTTATGGATGATTTTTTGCACTATTCTGAAACCTCCTTTTTAGTAATTTAAAATTCTAAAATAACTCAAGTGAGTCATAAATCAGGTACACATATATAAACCCGTATGTCAATTATCTCATTATAGGTAATTTCATTCATTACCCAATTTATTGCACTAGGTAAGTCTTATTTAGTTGTGTCAATCTTCACCATGTTTAGCAATGGTTTTGCTTATGATTTTTACAATTATTTTGTTTGTGGCCTTGGATTGGACATTTGAGTGCATGGCATGGAAATTGTGTGTTGGATTTTGTACTTAGCACATAATTTCTTAAATGTTTTATTTTTTAAAGAGAAACCATTATCAATTATAATTATAGATGTATGTCAAATCTAGAAAACATATGAATCATAAATAAGTGATATATGCTATCCCCCATTGTATATTCTAAAGGAATGGCTTCAACACATTTAGTAAAATATTTAATAGTCGTAATGATGAATTGATGCACTTTAAAAGATGTAGGATTTATTTTACTTATGAGGTCAAAACTTGAAAGGAAAGATGTCCATGGTGATACAATGGGTTACAGTTCTTATGAAGGGGTATGAGCTAAATGAATATGTCATTAGCATTACTCACACACTTTTGCATATTATTGACATTCTTGTTCCATGGCTAACCAGTCGTACCCCTTCTATAGTAGTTTATATGACATTGCCTTTCCACTAAAATGAGCACCAAATTCACCTTTTGTAAGGAAATTTAAGCTTTTTTGTACCCAAGGAATTTGAGAAAATGACATTTGAAATATGAAGTGTATCCTAAATTTTATCTTATAATGTATCTTCTCTACATAGTTTTATCTTTTCATTATTAGTGAAACGGTTGAGAACTATCTCATTGATGAAAAATTTGTAAATTTATGTATACCATTCTAAAATATTTATTTCACCATCAATAGAAAAACTTATAGTCCATATAAGGTGGTCATAGAAAATGTTTATTATTACAATTATTTAATAGTTGAAAAGGTTTGTTTTAATCCAATTCAATTTCCAACAATCCAATTCAATTTCCAAACTTTTCGAACACTTAAGCATTCAATATGACCATTCATGAAGCATTCAAGATGTTTATAATAATGAACAATAGATAATGTAAGATCACACACACAACATAATATCTATGCAAGAAAACCTCTTGGGGAATAAAACCCAATCTAAATCTTGGAAAACCATGGACTAATTGTCTTATAAGAAGTATGCAAACATTAGATTTTATTGAAACACCTCCACAAGGAGCACTTACCCCTAGGATGGTCAAGTCCTGACTATAATTTAGTGAAACACCTATTCCAAAAGGAGTACCTACCCATAGGATGGTTAAGTCCTTATGACCAAGAATTTAGTGAAACACCTATTCCATAAGGAACACTTGCCCCTTGGATGGTCAAGTCATTCTGACCAAGAATTTAGTGAGGCACATGTTCCACAAGGAGCACTTGCCCCTAAGATGGTTAAGTTTTTCTAACCTAGATGTTGAGAACCCTCCTAATGCCTATGATATGAACATCTCTTGAACACTGATTTCTTACCAATCTAATAGAGATACAATGTATATCAACCACCTTCACCATTTCACACAACCATAAACATCCAAAACCACCTTTTGGATCAGTCTACACTTCTCAGTGATAACTCTATCACAACCTAAACAACATGACCAAATGGTCATATACATATTCCACACTCTAATCTACCTCTCAAATAAACCACCAACCTTACATAGATATCATCTATCCTTTGCTCACACTCAAGGCATCCAAAACATCCTTTTGGATAACTCTAGACCTCATCGCTCATCCTCAATCTTCAAACCTGCAAGAGCACTATTTTTGACATAAAAAATATGACCTATTTCTCATACACACAATCACCAACTTGATCTACTCTATAACCCATCCACTAGTCACACTCCCTTCCTTTTATCCTTAACCCTACAACACTCACACATGCCTCTCTTTCATAAGTCTTCAAACCTGTAAGAGCACTATTTCTGACATCAAAAATATGACCTATAGGTCATACACATAGTCATCAACCTACTCTATTCTTCAATCCATACACTAAGCACCCTTAATCTCTTTCACCTCTCAACTCTATACTCATCCTCCATTTAGAGTGCCTTCTCACAAGTCTAGAAATCATCACCTTTGATTTCACCTTATATAGAGCCTTCATGATTATTATCTTCTAGGTCAAATATAATACTTGCCTTAACCCTTAAGACATCTTACAAATCTCAATACCATTCCCATAGGTTGGCCATAACATCCATGGGTCACCTTTAAGCAACTACACCTTTCAATTAGGCCTTAGTAGCCCTTATAGGTCTCATGGAGACCTATTCACCCCTTTAACACTTCAACGAGCAAATTACAAACATAAGACCACTTCCATACACATAGGTCCACTTAAAATGACCTCTTAGATATCATCAAATGATTACAGTAATCATTACACATCTCTACGTATACTCAATCTACTCAAACATTAGCCTTGTACACAAGAACACCATGAGTGAACAAATAATCAACTTCTAATCATTTGTTCATAGTAAATATGGATTATTCAAACCTCCAAAATACATACAAATGATCCTCATGGAGTTTACATTACTCTCCAATAGATCAGTCCCATTGAAATATCTAAATACCATCATAACATCTCCAATATCCTTCTCGAGTTACTTATAGAACATGGTCAAACACATAGTAAACTTTGGAGCTTAATAAATTTGATTGTACAAACATTCAAACCTTATAAATAGATTCAATGGATGAAACATGAATTCCTATTCAACTTTGATTTTATTGTATCAATAAATTCGTTCTAGATGAAAAGTTATAGCTCAAAAACTAAACACTGGTTTTCCTTAGTTAATTTGAATATTTAAATTCCAACAGCCACTATTAAACATCAAACACTTTTCCATCATCTTGTGTCCTCGCATATTTGATTAAATACACATCATTGATCTCTTTGAGAGTAACCTAATCTTTAACTATGCTATACATGTATCACTTTGACCTCATCTCATGCTTCCTGGTAACTTTGAAAAAATATGCATCATTGATCTTCTTAGAATTAGCTTGGTCTTTACCTTTACTCACTTTTAAACTTTGAACATGTTGACCTCATATCGTGCACCCTTAAAATATTGAACAAATACACACCATCGATCTCCTCAAATCATGTAGGTCTTTATATTACAATAGTCACCATTAGATCTTGATAAGAACTCCCATAATTATGATAATTGGCACCCTTGCATACCTTTTGAACACTTTGCTATTAGTCCATGCGCTTATGCCATTTGGTGGTCTTGCATGATTTATTAACTCTTTGACTTATCCTGCATTGTTGAACTTCATAAGTACAAATCACCACTCACCATTAATCTTCTGTTAGATTAGCGATCTTGAGACACTTATCACCAATGCGTATAACTTTTGACATGTTGACTTCATACCACCATCAATCTCAATATGTATGATTAAGTGTTCACCATTGGATATTATAGACCAATGACCTTAGACTTAAACATGGTTAAACTTGATGGTCTCTGGCCCATCATAGTCTACTAGAGCAACTTTGAAGCTTTATAACTTGAGCTAGAAAACACTTCAAGACTCCAAATTTTTAGGGTAGCTTCTTAACACTATAGACAACATCTCCATGTAAACCTTTGACCATTATTGACTTTATTCATACTTGAATTAAATGCACAAACTTATTGATTCATATATATCTACATGACATGTAGTGATGGTCTAATTTATCTTAAGCTAGAATATTCATGTTCTTCTTTCCAAATGCTCACAAAACATACTAGAGATTTGTCAAGACATCTATAGATGCCTCATAACCTCTTCTTTGTCCTTATAAACCTACAAAAGTGCCATATCTCTCTAAGCTATTAAATAGATCACTTTGTCATAAATGCATTACCACCACATGTTTTGTTTGACATCAATGACAATGTAAGACATTAATGACCATGTTTAACAATCTCCCCCTTTGTCCTTGATGATAAAATACCCTCAGAATGTCTTCTTAATATTTGAACATCCTCATAAAACTTCATTTTGATCTTTCTCCCTATTTGAAATTAATGACAAAGGGCTTATCTTCTGATTATACTCATTTCTTTTAACTGATTTATGTATCGAAGATGATTAAGAAGTGTGATTGTACACATGTTCACATTAAAACCATTGTCAACCATGACACTCTGAATAAGCTAATGATCAATTTGAGCTCGAGTGAACAATGAATGCAAATATGAGTCACCATCAATAATTTTATGCTCTAAAAATGTGATGAGTGACCTAAACATAACTAAAGAATGATAGGTACCAATGATGCCATTCAAGGGATGTTGTGCCTTTCTAAGAGACAATATGAAACTAGAGGAGAGTGTGCATTGTATGTGTGATACACTTTCAATGTATCTTCTATCTATTAATATTTATGCTTTGGAAAGAGTTCATTGAATAGTTTCACTCAGTTGTGCCTTTGAAGCATCTCACATCAATGATGTTTGCATCTATCAAATATTGAAGCTTGTGCCTCAAATTAATAAATTTATCATTAGTGTGGCCTGATGCCTTGTGCAAATAACAAAAGGAATTTTGATCAAAACCTTTAAGCAAATATTTATTTACATTAACCTCTTTAATAGGAGGGAGAGAAATGATATTGAATTCCGATAGTGTTTTGAGGACCTTATATGGAGCTTATAGTATATTGGTAAGATGTCTCACAGGAGGAATTGATAAGATAATGTGTGGAGTGGGCTTTGAAAATGCATGTAATTTTGCTTTTTGATCATTCTTTTTATCAATTGGTTGTACCTTATATGTTAGCTTACTTGAACTTTGTGTATTGTAAAATGAATTTATTTCATACTTAGGATTATTCATTACTAATAATTTGACTTCCATTAATTTTAATGTGTGGCACATATATGTGAATGAGAGAAAATTTATTAAACATGATGGACTCATAAAGGGGTGGAACTAAGCTCCGATTGAATATATCATGTAATTCTTTGTCCGCCATAGGAATTTTTATTTAGAATAACATAGTTTTGTAAGACATATTCTATGATAGGCTCATTATATTTCTATTTGAGTTGGGCAATTTGAGCATATGAAATCTTCTCACTAATATTGATCATAAAATTTTCTAGAAAAATATCAGCTAATGAATTGAATGCTTGTATTGATTGATGAGGTAAATTATAAAACCCATATTCCTTTAGACTCCTTGGAAATAAATTACTCAATAACCTTCCATTAGACACAGTCCAAACATGCTACATGGAATGATTTCAGATGTTGTTCATGGTCACCCTTTCCATTATAAAGCACTACATGCACTCACATATAACATATTACATCATTGTTCACACAATCCCACAAAAGGGGGATAATTACATCAATGCGAGGCCATTTTTAGAGTATATGGCTATGTAGGCAATGATCATTGAAAAAAGGGTCTTTGAGGTCATCTCAACTTCACTTAAGCCTACTAACTATTGTTTTGTAATATCACATGCCCTAATCAGAGGACTTGTGGTTTTGAGCTACACACTAATATCTATAACCTATGCACAAGATCTATACAAAGAATATGTAAGGTGATAATAAGGCCTAATAGGTGCAAGTGAAATTTCCAAAAAATTATATATGCTTCATTGTGGATAGAAGTGACAAAACTTGGACATAAAAATCAATGATAGTGTCCAGATTTCAATGGTAGTGTCCAGGTTGATGGAGAGCTGATTTAAAAAATTTGATAAATCACATTTGAGCATCATCCTAACTATTTATGCACCTACATTTTCTAGATCTCCATGCACATCAGTAAAAAATCTAATTATTTTTCCTTCTTTGTGTCTAAGTAATAAAATACATATTTGGCATTGTGATTTCTATATTTAGCATATTTCCAAAATTTAACACTGTATCATAATATATTATGAATCAAAATTATTTAATTGTCTTGCTTTCTAAAATAGTATAGTCCTTAGTTGATTAGGATATTCTCCTTTTTAATCTTCTAAAAAGGGTTAAACAATTATGGAAAAAATCAAATCATCTTCCTAAATTTTGAGAGAGATATATTCTTTTGGAAAAATAATAAGTAAATATTTTATTTAGTTTTCATTAGTTGAAATATAATGACATGAAAATTTTACTGGGTGATCGATGTTATTCTAATAATTAAAAAATGGAAATTTAGAGGAACCAATCAAAATTATTAGTGTCAAGACTTCTAAATTTCTAATCTCCAACAATATTATAGTTAAAAAATGGAGACCCACAACTTGGAAACTACTAAATTGAATATAATATTGTTGACCATAATATTTTAAAATAAAATTTGATAGATAATTTTTTTATTAGCTAATTTACCATGATTTTTTACAAAATTTTATCTACCACTATCATGTGTTCATACATTCTTTAGTGCTCGTTGTTCTCCTCAAAGAGCCAATTTCATTGTATTGTAGTCAACTATATATTCAGGGCCAATGACCTCTTTTTCTTTACATTGAAATTGTTGATAATATATTCTTTAATAAAATCTTGTGAACCTTCTCTATAATCATAAAATTTATATAATTTAAAATTGTAGACACCTAATTTTGTCTAGGTGTTGTTTTAGTTGTCGAATTGTAGCCCTATGGTGCTTGTGTATTTATTGACTGTTAGTTGATATTATGATCTTATTGATGCCTTTTCCCTCATGGTTTAGCTATATTATTCCATATTTTCTATGTTTCCATTTCTTTCTCCTCGTTATCTTTCCTCACATGTTTTCCTTAGGTTCTAAGCCTATTGTTGGAGCCATATAATGTATGGTTCTTGTGCAAGCCCTTCTAACCCTTGTTTTGGGTCTCTTGTGCATTTATTCCTCTTTTGTTGGAATTTTCCACCTATTGAGTGTTGGATCATGTGATAATTTGGTCCTAATTTGGATTTAATAAGTCTATAAGGACACAATATAAGACTGAGGAGTGAATTTTTAAATCAAAAGTTAAAAATTTATTGAAGAGATCTATTAAAGTATATTTGAAGCATTTGATCTCCTCGTGGCACTTGTTCATGATAGCATGAAAATTCATATATGAATAAGGCTTCCATTCACGAATTATTTTTTGGAAAGTATTAAGTGTTGTTTTCAAAAATTTATTTAGATTAGGGACATGATAATTATGGAAGGATAACATAGGCCCTCCATTTATTCAATTATTTATTATTGGTTTGTGTTGAGTTGTTAGGGTTGTAGAGAAAGAGATCATTTTCCTAAATATCTGACCAAAATTTTGGAAAAGCAAATAAGGTTTTCATAGCCTTGGTGCAAGTGAATAGGATCACCAAATTAGTTTTTAGATGCTTAAAAATTTAACAAAAATTTTAGTGTATAATTTTAATTATTATAATTGTCAAGTGTATGAATATGACAAAGTTTCTTTGTTTGTGCATAGTTTTCTGGGTTTTGTTTATCTCATTGTCTAGATATGTTTCCACTGTCCATTTCTAATGATTATCTCTAGAAACATGATAAATAAGATATTATCATAAACCCCCTCTTGTAATTTTTTGATGTTTCTATACTATTATTTATTATAATTAGGGCTGATTTTGTTGTTTTAGATGATTAAATCTGATTAGACCTAGTTGTATTGTGTATGGGTAGATGTATTACATTTTGATGTCAAACCACTTCTACATCAAATTTTGGTGAACCCATGCTCTCTTACACCATTTAAGGATATATTTTATTTTCAATGTGATATATTTGATTTTTATATGGTTTGTTCCATTTTTTGTGTGAATCCATCAACCCTAGCTCTCATTGTGTTAGATTCCAAGCCCTATTTCATTTTAATTTCTAAAAACTTGTTAAACTCTAGTGTGTTCGTGTCTGTTCACCCTTTAGATGTATTTTTTAAAGATGTTTTAAATGCTTTATGAATATCATGTCTTTTCATAATGATGTAGAAGATAGTGATTATGATTATTATGATAGGGAGATAACATTGATGCAAGATTATAAAAAATAAGTTTTACCCCATTAAGACCAAATGGATATACAAATTATATGAATGTTTTTTGGGTTGTTCCCTTTTTTTAAATCCCTCATTATTATGGAAATAAAAATTTAGATATGATAAAAATTAATATAAAAGGAAAAAGTGTTATCCTCATACCAAGTAAGCTAAAGAAATATGGATTTGGAATTAGATGTGCACAACAACCTATTGATTCCTTTGTAGAATATTAGAAAACCCAACACAAACTATCAGGGATAAAGCATATTTAGATGATTATTTTCATGTAGAGTTAAATGATTCTTTTTCTAATACTAATGATGATTATAATGTGAATAATTGAGCCCCTCATGTTGATTATTGGAATGAAAATGTCACTGATTGTGATTATGGGGATGAATTATAAGAACACAATAGAGATGAACCCATTGATTATATTAAGAAACATGCTATGACCAATCTCGTTGATATATCTATAATTATGAATGCATTAGATTAAATTGATTGCCAAAATATCCATTATCATGGTTTTGGAAGTTAATCCTAATAAATTCCACTCATTTTTATATTTATTCTACTATCCCTTCTCAAAATGTTATAGTTTCAATTTTCCAAAATGTTCCTATTACTTATCCTCTACTTGAGCTTTAATTTATTTGAATGTCCAAAGTGTTTTAATGCCTTCTCAACATTTCCAAACCTCTCAATTTGTCTCTAAAATTCCCCTAATCTATCCATATATATAATTTAGAATTCCTCCTAATGTTGTTAATCTCTATTTGATTTCTTCTATTCCAATTTCCTTCACTACTTCTATCCCTCCACAAAATTCTAAATAATCATTTTGATTCAAACAGTGTCTAATGTGCTACAAGAAGTTAATATTATTTCATAAGGGTCTTAAAATTCAAGTGGTAGGGTTAATTTTATTGATATACTTTTAAAATCTTTAGCTCTTGATGAACTCTCTTATCTTTTCCTAGTCAGTTTCATTACACCTAAAGTTGTGATGTTTAATGGAAAAGGAGACCTTTCACACCATATTAGATATTTTTAAACATCTTTATTAGATATTACTCATGATGATAAAATATTAATTAAGTTATTTACAAGAAGTTCAGGGACTATGCTGATTTGTTTTATAATTTTCCATGTGGATCCATACACTTTTGCACCTCCAGTTGATGATTTATTAGCTCATTTTCAAACCAATATTACCTAGAATATTGCATATGCGAAATTAGCTCAAATTAGAAAATGATCCAATGAATACATTAGAGATTGTAATTAAATTTAATACCATGATAACTAAGATGAATGATCAATTATTATATAATGGCTTCAAAGTATTTTTATCAACAATATGCCATCAATTATTGAAGGCAAAATATATTTCAATATTATAATCTTTCGATGAAATTTTCCTTGAGGATAACACTTTTAGATCAATATTTTAGAGGTTGATATACTTAAATATGAGACCAATGCTCTAAATAATGCAAATTTTAAAATAAACCAATTTTAATGTTTATAAGTAACGACCATGAGTTCCAAAATAAGAATGATGTTAAGTAGATGGTCAATGTTATACATCAACCATATAAGAAACTTAAGACCTAGACAAAACAAGTCTAATCAATTTACAAAGTTAAATTAAAGTATATAAAATGTATAGAAGAAGTTACTTGAATGCAACATGATATATTTACCTCCAATATTTGAAATTTAGACATCAAGTTTAAGAGGTTACAATTCAAAGAGATACAACATTTAAAAAATATAAAACCAAGGATGAAGTGGGATACGTCGAAGTGCACAAAAATCATTTTGGAATCATTAAAAAATTAACCTTAAAAAATGGTGCATAAACTACAAAGGCATAAATTAATTCCGATAAGGGTGTAATCATCACATAGTATGTCTCCAAGACAAACACAAAACCATAATCAAATTATCTAAGGTATTAGTTCCTCAATAAATAATATTACAAATAACTATGATGATAATGCATTTTATCTTTAGACTCATGAGTCACGTCACACTTTATACATTTTTCTAGTAGCCTTTGTGCTTAAACTATTATTTCTTATGATGATTATTATATACCTCGAGTGACACTATTTTTTAGCTTCAGTATCAAGCCTCTTACTTTATAAGCTTAACACTCTTTATGTTGCAAGATATATTAGATTACTTTACATTTTTATAGATTTACATGTTTTTTTATTTGACTTATGTGCTACTTATGAGACATATGTGTCTGCTTATTGATAGAGTTTATATTACTCATACACATGCTACCAATAATATTATTGATATAGATGTAGGATCTACACGTATATACATATGGTTAAGTATTAATATTTAGTTGAGGACACCTCTCATGATCACTATGGGGGATATGTTGGGGCATATCTTGGAAATGATTTAGGTTCTATATTTTATTATTTCTTTTATTCTACTGAATTTTCATGTGATCTCACTTATCCTAATTTATCTCACCTATTAGATGTACTTGTATGTACTTTGTGCTTTCATATATTATTATGTTCCTTATTTACTTATTGTGACCCTTAATATTACTTTGTGTTTGGTTAGGAAGTTTATTTTCTTTCTTTTATACCTTGTGTAACTTTGATTCCAATATCTTTGTTGTGTTTTATTGACATGATTACTATTTGTCATGCATGTATTTTTCCCCTATGTTTGATATGTGTCCCTTGCTTATGTTGTATACTCTATACTGCATGTTTGAAATTGTTTACTCTATGTGATTTTGTAGTTATATCCATCTCCTAATATTTCTATGATATTTCTTATTTAATGCTATTTTATGCATGACATTATGTGTTGTGTTTTATCTATTTGCTATGTGTGCAACATGTTTATGTGCTTTCTTTGTTTGATTTTTTCCTCCATGCTACTACATGATTGGTTCCATGATCTATATCAAGCATAAATATTCTTGTTTTCTATGATACAAATTATTTAAATGTTTCTTATTACTATTATATGTTTCCATGATTCTTATAATGAATCTATTGTGGTCAAGGATCCTCATGTGTGCTTTGCATTTTTATATCTATTGCTGTACTAACGGTTATATTATAAAGTTGTTTACATATAAAATACACTACATTAAATGATATATAATACAATGTCTCAATTTGGAATTACAATAGTTTTACCAAATAAAATATTAAAAAAAACCAATTACAGTGAAGGTAAGTATTAGAATCATTAAAATTGACAAGGAGAGTTTTTTGGGAATAATGTTGAATTGTGGAAGATTTATAGACTTCTCGATATTGAAAATTGTAGACACCTAATTTTGGTACAAGCCTTATAATTGAACTACTTCATCATGTTTATGTGTATAGGGGTAATTATTTTAGATTAGGCCCCTCTCTTTTATGTTTTTGTCTATCTATTCTTCTCCATGTGGCCATGTAACATTCATATTATTATAGTTTTATATATCCTATGTGTTTTTAGTGTCTTATGATCCCTACTCTTATTATTATAATTTGTGATTCCTCTATTTTTAATATCAGAATCATTCTAATACTGGTCTAACCCCTATCAACATGCTATGATAATGGTCATTGTGCTTGTTGGTCTTGTATGACCCTTGAGTCTAAGTCACTATTACTTGACCCCTATTTTGTCTACTTTTATATCCCTTCTCCTTATTGACGTGTGTGATAATATTTACTTAGTTTTGATTCAATAAGTCAATATATGCAAAGGTACCTTAATACATTAAGATGAAGCTACACTAATCACATATATTTTACTATTAAAAAGGTTTCTCATTCTCTATTTGTTGTAGTATTATTATTGAAATTATACCAAAATAAATAATATTGAATTAGTGTAAGAGCATATAGATTTCACCTTAGTTACATTTTGCATCTCATATAATATGGCTAAAAGATGGGATTATATTATACATGGGACTAAATGTTGACATCCCTGAGTGGTGATTTCCAGTAATGAAAATAGAACATATGCTAATGTGGGTAGGGGATATCTAAGGTAGGCTGATTGAATAAAATCCCATTTTTGTATGTCTCAATAAGATTTTATTGGCACAAATTTAGGTTCATGCCAATAATAAACAATTTTGATATCTGCATACATCAATTTATAAATTTGAAAGAGGTTTCTACACATATTTTAATGAAGAGGATCATAATGTTTCTTAGTGATCAAATTTAAAAATTAACTATGAGAATAGGGATGTCATTGCTGAGAGGTCTATCACTATCAAAGGATTTTGATATTGATATTATCACTATTGAAGGGGTCTAATTCTGATTGCTATCTCAAATCACTATCTAATTTATGGATGATTTTTTGCACTATTCTGAAACCTCCTTTTTAGTAATTTAAAATTCTAAAATAACTCAAGTGAGTCATAAATCAGGTACACATATATAAACCCGTATGTCAATTATCTCATTATAGGTAATTTCATTCATTACCCAATTTATTGCACTAGGTAAGTCTTATTTAGTTGTGTCAATCTTCACCATGTTTAGCAATGGTTTTGCTTATGATTTTTACAATTATTTTGTTTGTGGCCTTGGATTGGACATTTGAGTGCATGGCATGGAAATTGTGTGTTGGATTTTGTACTTAGCACATAATTTCTTAAATGTTTTATTTTTTAAAGAGAAACCATTATCAATTATAATTATAGATGTATGTCAAATCTAGAAAACATATGAATCATAAATAAGTGATATATGCTATCCCCCATTGTATATTCTAAAGGAATGGCTTCAACACATTTAGTAAAATATTTAATAGTCGTAATGATGAATTGATGCACTTTAAAAGATGTAGGATTTATTTTACTTATGAGGTCAAAACTTGAAAGGAAAGATGTCCATGGTGATACAATGGGTTACAGTTCTTATGAAGGGGTATGAGCTAAATGAATATGTCATTAGCATTACTCACACACTTTTGCATATTATTGACATTCTTGTTCCATGGCTAACCAGTCGTACCCCTTCTATAGTAGTTTATATGACATTGCCTTTCCACTAAAATGAGCACCAAATTCACCTTTTGTAAGGAAATTTAAGCTTTTTTGTACCCAAGGAATTTGAGAAAATGACATTTGAAATATGAAGTGTATCCTAAATTTTATCTTATAATGTATCTTCTCTACATAGTTTTATCTTTTCATTATTAGTGAAACGGTTGAGAACTATCTCATTGATGAAAAATTTGTAAATTTATGTATACCATTCTAAAATATTTATTTCACCATCAATAGAAAAACTTATAGTCCATATAAGGTGGTCATAGAAAATGTTTATTATTACAATTATTTAATAGTTGAAAAGGTTTGTTTTAATCCAATTCAATTTCCAACAATCCAATTCAATTTCCAAACTTTTCGAACACTTAAGCATTCAATATGACCATTCATGAAGCATTCAAGATGTTTATAATAATGAACAATAGATAATGTAAGATCACACACACAACATAATATCTATGCAAGAAAACCTCTTGGGGAATAAAACCCAATCTAAATCTTGGAAAACCATGGACTAATTGTCTTATAAGAAGTATGCAAACATTAGATTTTATTGAAACACCTCCACAAGGAGCACTTACCCCTAGGATGGTCAAGTCCTGACTATAATTTAGTGAAACACCTATTCCAAAAGGAGTACCTACCCATAGGATGGTTAAGTCCTTATGACCAAGAATTTAGTGAAACACCTATTCCATAAGGAACACTTGCCCCTTGGATGGTCAAGTCATTCTGACCAAGAATTTAGTGAGGCACATGTTCCACAAGGAGCACTTGCCCCTAAGATGGTTAAGTTTTTCTAACCTAGATGTTGAGAACCCTCCTAATGCCTATGATATGAACATCTCTTGAACACTGATTTCTTACCAATCTAATAGAGATACAATGTATATCAACCACCTTCACCATTTCACACAACCATAAACATCCAAAACCACCTTTTGGATCAGTCTACACTTCTCAGTGATAACTCTATCACAACCTAAACAACATGACCAAATGGTCATATACATATTCCACACTCTAATCTACCTCTCAAATAAACCACCAACCTTACATAGATATCATCTATCCTTTGCTCACACTCAAGGCATCCAAAACATCCTTTTGGATAACTCTAGACCTCATCGCTCATCCTCAATCTTCAAACCTGCAAGAGCACTATTTTTGACATAAAAAATATGACCTATTTCTCATACACACAATCACCAACTTGATCTACTCTATAACCCATCCACTAGTCACACTCCCTTCCTTTTATCCTTAACCCTACAACACTCACACATGCCTCTCTTTCATAAGTCTTCAAACCTGTAAGAGCACTATTTCTGACATCAAAAATATGACCTATAGGTCATACACATAGTCATCAACCTACTCTATTCTTCAATCCATACACTAAGCACCCTTAATCTCTTTCACCTCTCAACTCTATACTCATCCTCCATTTAGAGTGCCTTCTCACAAGTCTAGAAATCATCACCTTTGATTTCACCTTATATAGAGCCTTCATGATTATTATCTTCTAGGTCAAATCTAATACTTGCCTTAACCCTTAAGACATCTTACAAATCTCAATACCATTCCCATAGGTTGGCCATAACATCCATGGGTCACCTTTAAGCAACTACACCTTTCAATTAGGCCTTAGTAGCCCTTATAGGTCTCATGGAGACCTATTCACCCCTTTAACACTTCAACGAGCAAATTACAAACATAAGACCACTTCCATACACATAGGTCCACTTAAAATGACCTCTTAGATATCATCAAATGATTACAGTAATCATTACACATCTCTACGTATACTCAATCTACTCAAACATTAGCCTTGTACACAAGAACACCATGAGTGAACAAATAATCAACTTCTAATCATTTGTTCATAGTAAATATGGATTATTCAAACCTCCAAAATACATACAAATGATCCTCATGGAGTTTACATTACTCTCCAATAGATCAGTCCCATTGAAATATCTAAATACCATCATAACATCTCCAATATCCTTCTCGAGTTACTTATAGAACATGGTCAAACACATAGTAAACTTTGGAGCTTAATAAATTTGATTGTACAAACATTCAAACCTTATAAATAGATTCAATGGATGAAACATGAATTCCTATTCAACTTTGATTTTATTGTATCAATAAATTCGTTCTAGATGAAAAGTTATAGCTCAAAAACTAAACACTGGTTTTCCTTAGTTAATTTGAATATTTAAATTCCAACAGCCACTATTAAACATCAAACACTTTTCCATCATCTTGTGTCCTCGCATATTTGATTAAATACACATCATTGATCTCTTTGAGAGTAACCTAATCTTTAACTATGCTATACATGTATCACTTTGACCTCATCTCATGCTTCCTGGTAACTTTGAAAAAATATGCATCATTGATCTTCTTAGAATTAGCTTGGTCTTTACCTTTACTCACTTTTAAACTTTGAACATGTTGACCTCATATCGTGCACCCTTAAAATATTGAACAAATACACACCATCGATCTCCTCAAATCATGTAGGTCTTTATATTACAATAGTCACCATTAGATCTTGATAAGAACTCCCATAATTATGATAATTGGCACCCTTGCATACCTTTTGAACACTTTGCTATTAGTCCATGCGCTTATGCCATTTGGTGGTCTTGCATGATTTATTAACTCTTTGACTTATCCTGCATTGTTGAACTTCATAAGTACAAATCACCACTCACCATTAATCTTCTGTTAGATTAGCGATCTTGAGACACTTATCACCAATGCGTATAACTTTTGACATGTTGACTTCATACCACCATCAATCTCAATATGTATGATTAAGTGTTCACCATTGGATATTATAGACCAATGACCTTAGACTTAAACATGGTTAAACTTGATGGTCTCTGGCCCATCATAGTCTACTAGAGCAACTTTGAAGCTTTATAACTTGAGCTAGAAAACACTTCAAGACTCCAAATTTTTAGGGTAGCTTCTTAACACTATAGACAACATCTCCATGTAAACCTTTGACCATTATTGACTTTATTCATACTTGAATTAAATGCACAAACTTATTGATTCATATATATCTACATGACATGTAGTGATGGTCTAATTTATCTTAAGCTAGAATATTCATGTTCTTCTTTCCAAATGCTCACAAAACATACTAGAGATTTGTCAAGACATCTATAGATGCCTCATAACCTCTTCTTTGTCCTTATAAACCTACAAAAGTGCCATATCTCTCTAAGCTATTAAATAGATCACTTTGTCATAAATGCATTACCACCACATGTTTTGTTTGACATCAATGACAATGTAAGACATTAATGACCATGTTTAACAATCTCCCCCTTTGTCCTTGATGATAAAATACCCTCAGAATGTCTTCTTAATATTTGAACATCCTCATAAAACTTCATTTTGATCTTTCTCCCTATTTGAAATTAATGACAAAGGGCTTATCTTCTGATTATACTCATTTCTTTTAACTGATTTATGTATCGAAGATGATTAAGAAGTGTGATTGTACACATGTTCACATTAAAACCATTGTCAACCATGACACTCTGAATAAGCTAATGATCAATTTGAGCTCGAATGAACAATGAATGCAAATATGAGTCACCATCAATAATTTTATGCTCTAAAAATGTGATGAGTGACCTAAACATAACTAAAGAATGATAGGTACCAATGATGCCATTCAAGGGATGTTGTGCCTTTCTAAGAGACAATATGAAACTAGAGGAGAGTGTGCATTGTATGTGTGATACACTTTCAATGTATCTTCTATCTATTAATATTTATGCTTTGGAAAGAGTTCATTGAATAGTTTCACTCAGTTGTGCCTTTGAAGCATCTCACATCAATGATGTTTGCATCTATCAAATATTGAAGCTTGTGCCTCAAATTAATAAATTTATCATTAGTGTGGCCTGATGCCTTGTGCAAATAACAAAAGGAATTTTGATCAAAACCTTTAAGCAAATATTTATTTACATTAACCTCTTTAATAGGAGGGAGAGAAATGATATTGAATTCCGATAGTGTTTTGAGGACCTTATATGGAGCTTATAGTATATTGGTAAGATGTCTCACAGGAGGAATTGATAAGATAATGTGTGGAGTGGGCTTTGAAAATGCATGTAATTTTGCTTTTTGATCATTCTTTTTATCAATTGGTTGTACCTTATATGTTAGCTTACTTGAACTTTGTGTATTGTAAAATGAATTTATTTCATACTTAGGATTATTCATTACTAATAATTTGACTTCCATTAATTTTAATGTGTGGCACATATATGTGAATGAGAGAAAATTTATTAAACATGATGGACTCATAAAGGGGTGGAACTAAGCTCCGATTGAATATATCATGTAATTCTTTGTCCGCCATAGGAATTTTTATTTAGAATAACATAGTTTTGTAAGACATATTCTATGATAGGCTCATTATATTTCTATTTGAGTTGGGCAATTTGAGCATATGAAATCTTCTCACTAATATTGATCATAAAATTTTCTAGAAAAATATCAGCTAATGAATTGAATGCTTGTATTGATTGATGAGGTAAATTATAAAACCCATATTCCTTTAGACTCCTTGGAAATAAATTACTCAATAACCTTCCATTAGACACAGTCCAAACATGCTACATGGAATGATTTCAGATGTTGTTCATGGTCACCCTTTCCATTATAAAGCACTACATGCACTCACATATAACATATTACATCATTGTTCACACAATCCCACAAAAGGGGGATAATTACATCAATGCGAGGCCATTTTTAGAGTATATGGCTATGTAGGCAATGATCATTGAAAAAAGGGTCTTTGAGGTCATCTCAACTTCACTTAAGCCTACTAACTATTGTTTTGTAATATCACATGCCCTAATCAGAGGACTTGTGGTTTTGAGCTACACACTAATATCTATAACCTATGCACAAGATCTATACAAAGAATATGTAAGGTGATAATAAGGCCTAATAGGTGCAAGTGAAATTTCCAAAAAATTATATATGCTTCATTGTGGATAGAAGTGACAAAACTTGGACATAAAAATCAATGATAGTGTCCAGATTTCAATGGTAGTGTCCAGGTTGATGGAGAGCTGATTTAAAAAATTTGATAAATCACATTTGAGCATCATCCTAACTATTTATGCACCTACATTTTCTAGATCTCCATGCACATCAGTAAAAAATCTAATTATTTTTCCTTCTTTGTGTCTAAGTAATAAAATACATATTTGGCATTGTGATTTCTATATTTAGCATATTTCCAAAATTTAACACTGTATCATAATATATTATGAATCAAAATTATTTAATTGTCTTGCTTTCTAAAATAGTATAGTCCTTAGTTGATTAGGATATTCTCCTTTTTAATCTTCTAAAAAGGGTTAAACAATTATGGAAAAAATCAAATCATCTTCCTAAATTTTGAGAGAGATATATTCTTTTGGAAAAATAATAAGTAAATATTTTATTTAGTTTTCATTAGTTGAAATATAATGACATGAAAATTTTACTGGGTGATCGATGTTATTCTAATAATTAAAAAATGGAAATTTAGAGGAACCAATCAAAATTATTAGTGTCAAGACTTCTAAATTTCTAATCTCCAACAATATTATAGTTAAAAAATGGAGACCCACAACTTGGAAACTACTAAATTGAATATAATATTGTTGACCATAATATTTTAAAATAAAATTTGATAGATAATTTTTTTATTAGCTAATTTACCATGATTTTTTACAAAATTTTATCTACCACTATCATGTGTTCATACATTCTTTAGTGCTCGTTGTTCTCCTCAAAGAGCCAATTTCATTGTATTGTAGTCAACTATATATTCAGGGCCAATGACCTCTTTTTCTTTACATTGAAATTGTTGATAATATATTCTTTAATAAAATCTTGTGAACCTTCTCTATAATCATAAAATTTATATAATTTAAAATTGTAGACACCTAATTTTGTCTAGATGTTGTTTTAGTTGTCGAATTGTAGCCCTATGGTGCTTGTGTATTTATTGACTGTTAGTTGATATTATGATCTTATTGATGCCTTTTCCCTCATGGTTTAGCTATATTATTCCATATTTTCTATGTTTCCATTTCTTTCTCCTCGTTATCTTTCCTCACATGTTTTCCTTAGGTTCTAAGCCTATTGTTGGAGCCATATAATGTATGGTTCTTGTGCAAGCCCTTCTAACCCTTGTTTTGGGTCTCTTGTGCATTTATTCCTCTTTTGTTGGAATTTTCCACCTATTGAGTGTTGGATCATGTGATAATTTGGTCCTAATTTGGATTTAATAAGTCTATAAGGACACAATATAAGACTGAGGAGTGAATTTTTAAATCAAAAGTTAAAAATTTATTGAAGAGATCTATTAAAGTATATTTGAAGCATTTGATCTCCTCGTGGCACTTGTTCATGATAGCATGAAAATTCATATATGAATAAGGCTTCCATTCACGAATTATTTTTTGGAAAGTATTAAGTGTTGTTTTCAAAAATTTATTTAGATTAGGGACATGATAATTATGGAAGGATAACATAGGCCCTCCATTTATTCAATTATTTATTATTGGTTTGTGTTGAGTTGTTAGGGTTGTAGAGAAAGAGATCATTTTCCTAAATATCTGACCAAAATTTTGGAAAAGCAAATAAGGTTTTCATAGCCTTGGTGCAAGTGAATAGGATCACCAAATTAGTTTTTAGATGCTTAAAAATTTAACAAAAATTTTAGTGTATAATTTTAATTATTATAATTGTCAAGTGTATGAATATGACAAAGTTTCTTTGTTTGTGCATAGTTTTCTGGGTTTTGTTTATCTCATTGTCTAGATATGTTTCCACTGTCCATTTCTAATGATTATCTCTAGAAACATGATAAATAAGATATTATCATAAACCCCCTCTTGTAATTTTTTGATGTTTCTATACTATTATTTATTATAATTAGGGCTGATTTTGTTGTTTTAGATGATTAAATCTGATTAGACCTAGTTGTATTGTGTATGGGTAGATGTATTACATTTTGATGTCAAACCACTTCTACATCAAATTTTGGTGAACCCATGCTCTCTTACACCATTTAAGGATATATTTTATTTTCAATGTGATATATTTGATTTTTATATGGTTTGTTCCATTTTTTGTGTGAATCCATCAACCCTAGCTCTCATTGTGTTAGATTCCAAGCCCTATTTCATTTTAATTTCTAAAAACTTGTTAAACTCTAGTGTGTTCGTGTCTGTTCACCCTTTAGATGTATTTTTTAAAGATGTTTTAAATGCTTTATGAATATCATGTCTTTTCATAATGATGTAGAAGATAGTGATTATGATTATTATGATAGGGAGATAACATTGATGCAAGATTATAAAAAATAAGTTTTACCCCATTAAGACCAAATGGATATACAAATTATATGAATGTTTTTTGGGTTGTTCCCTTTTTTTAAATCCCTCATTATTATGGAAATAAAAATTTAGATATGATAAAAATTAATATAAAAGGAAAAAGTGTTATCCTCATACCAAGTAAGCTAAAGAAATATGGATTTGGAATTAGATGTGCACAACAACCTATTGATTCCTTTGTAGAATATTAGAAAACCTAGAGCAATAAAAATAGAGCAATGTCTACTATTCCACAATATTTATAAAATTTGATGGTTGGGAGCCATCTTGGTGCCTTTTCTCAAGAATCTTGGTACCAATCTTGGAAAACTGACCTAGATCTAAACTACTAATTAAACCAATGGTTATGAATAATGTTTTATACTAAAGTGAATAGTTTAAAGAAAGAACAAAAGGAAAGGGTAGAGTAAGAAAGAAGTGGTGATCGTTGATCTTTGATTGTGAACATATTGATAAAGTTTCAAGAATTACCAAGCATTAACCAACATATAGTGTAAAGTAGCCTAATCTCACGTTTCACTACAAACCAGGCCTAATTCTAAAGATAGAATGACAATACAAGAGTTATATTTACTTTTAGAGTTTTACACCACATTTAGATAGCCAATGCACATCTTTGTTGTAGAGCAAATAAAATGAAGTAAACTCAATCTCATTCAGCTAACCTAGCCTCACACAAGTTAATAACCTTGTAATTAATGATCTAACTCAGTATTCCCAGAAACTATTCATATTCAAACATAGATAATCAATCAAGAAATTTAGAAATTCAAACACATCAACCCAGATAATTCTTATAGAATTCCTTGATCTTCTATATTAATTGCTTAAAAGTGTAAAAAAAATAGCTCAAAGTCTCTCTTCTTATAAATGGTAATACTTGCCTTTATAGAAGAGCTAGGTAGTATACCAATCAGTATAATAATATAGGTGTACAAAGATAAAGATAGTTGTCTTTGTATCAAACTATGATACATGTGTCTTTTACAATCATGCTGACCTAGAGGCAATCATGCTAACAAACTAGTGTGTGACTTTACAAAAAAATATGCCACCTCTCAGGTAAACCATAATTAGGACATTGGATGTGGGGCCCTTTACCATTTAAGGATGCTCATAGCTCACTCATGTTGTCTATCTACTAAGCCTAAGTCTATGGCAGGCCTTGTGATATGTTCCTCTTCTTGATCAGCTAGCTCATCAAAATCCTTGTCATTCCTAGCCAAAGCTTCCTTAATGCTTTTGGCTTCATTGATCCTCTCCCCTGTATTGAATATCATGTCTAATATTATATTATTATCTTACCTTGATTATCCTTGACTTTTACCTTTGATTTTTTGAGTCACTAAAGTGGCTCTATGCTAAAATTATTCATCACTAATAATTCCCAGGGTAGTGGGCTGTGCAAAATCCTCGAGCATAGTTCCCTAGAGCCTTTCAATTCTACCCATGATCTCTTTCTCCTGCTCGATAAGTTCCTCCATTTTGGTATGCCAAACACTCAAGGCTTGGACCTTGTCTACAATAATTCCCAAAATGACACGTAGATGCCCCATGCTGATGGCTTTAAAATTTGGTATTTGCTTCTTAACTTTAATATTAAGAAGTTGGGTAATCTTATCCTCAGAAGTTTGCCATTGAGTAACAATCTCCTTGGCTAAGGTGGCCTAGTTTTCTAGTGCCTCTTGCCTTAATTTCATAGACTTTAGTTCTCTAAACATGTCATGGAATGACTCCTCAAGCATCTTAATCATGGAATCTATCACTGAGAGAATTGCTTGAGTTTCAAATTCGTTCTCCTTCTTTAGGTTCTTAATTATTTGCACTAATCCCTAAACACTAGCCCTAGCCTACTGAGGTTGAGCCTTAATTAAACTTTCCACATCCTCATCATGGATGGGAAGCTCTCCAAGTTGTCCTCTAATAGGGGTTATCCCTATGAATGGTTCCACCTTTTGAAAGGTGAATTCTTCTTGACTGACTATTGTTGTCCTTATGGTGATCCTTTCTAGTCTTGTTATGTCTGGGTTAAATTGGATTTTAACGTCTAGTTCCTTGAACTTTGGGGGCTTAGGTACCTCCATAATTGTACTACCAAAGGTTTTTGGGGTGTCAATTTTCTATCCCCTCTAAATATGTTGAATCTATATTCTTATCTCTTTTTATTTTTCCACTATGTCCTTGATCCACGGTTTGATGTTATCATGTATTATCAAGCCAACCTTTGTCAAGGCCCATGAAGGAGAGAGGGATGAGATCTTATGAAACTTACCATAGATAAACTAGTTAGGGATGAGTGGTCCATGGATTGGATTCTCACCACTGAAGAGATTGACTTCACTGGTATGGTGAGTAAAGGTCAACCTAGGCTTCTTCTTTGGAGTCATAAGAACCAATGCCAACTATGCTTTCCTTTTCTTCTTTTCTAATGGAACTAGCTCCTTTACTACTTCTTCAAATGGATCCCGTTCTCTATCTAATCCATATGCTACTACTATATCAATGAGACCACCCTCTAATGTCTCTTTCGGCTTGAGAGCTATCCTGTCAACAAATTCCACTGGAGAAGGTGGCCTTTGTGGGAGTTCTACAGGTGAGGGACCTTCCTCAGGTCTCTGTTCCAATCTTGGTTCCCCAACTTTTTCCTTGCCTTTATCCTTTCCATCTTGAGGCTGTTCAGCTTGAGGCCCCTATTGGTGGGGTTGAGGTTCAAATGGTTACCCTTCAATAGATGGCTCCTCATAAGTGGTCCTAGATGGTCCTAACAACAAATGATATTGTAAGGGATGAAACTACCATATCTCCCCTAAAGGTTTGTTTTCCTTGATCAATCTATGTTCCAAATTGATATTGTAGCTTTTGATTTAGGAGAGCACTTCTTCAAAATTCTTTGCTCTAATATAGTTGTCATCACTGATACCTAACTTATGTTCATATTCAATCTTATGGACCTTTATCTCCTTAATGTGGTTAACCACGCTACCCGTAGGGTCCCATATTTTAAGGTCATCTAATTAGAAATCAAAAGAATTACTATGTGTTACCATGATTTCCAACTGCTTCAAATCTTTGATTACAATCTTCCCAATATCTAATGGGAGGGGGTGGAATCTATGTTCCAACTTGATATTGTAGCTTTTGATTTGGGAGAGCACTTATTCAAAATTATTTTCTCTAATATAGATGTCATCACTGACACCTAACTTATGTTCATATTCAATCTTAGGGACATTTTTCTCCTTAATGTGGTTAACCACCCTGCCCCTAGGGTCCCACATTTTAAGGCCATTTAATTGGAAATTAAAAGAATTCCTATGTGTTACCATGATTTCCAACTAATTCCAATCTTTGATTACAATCTTCCCAATATCTAATGGGAGGGGGTAGATTTGGCCTTTCCTCTTCTCTTTGCATACCTTGTCCACACCCTAGATGATTTGGCCTTTCCTCTTTGATATAATCACTTATTTTATGAGTGCCTTCTAGGTGATAACCTCTTTTTGATACATAGCCACCACTTGGCCATGTTTCTTCTCTACATCATGTGCATCAGAGTTTGAAAGCATATTAAGGCATGCAATTTCAAAATCCATCTTTAAAAATGTAGCACTGGCTTACAAAGGCGTAATATTTTGGGGATCAACCCATAGTGGGGTTGGTAACATTAGAGCTTGAGGACCTAAGAGGAGGCTATCTGGAGAGAGCTCAAAATGGCACTCCTCATTGTACATGTCTAATAGGAAGGACATCTATCACCTTGTGTCAAGGGTTGTATCTTGGGAGAGGAAGTGTTTCCATAAGTATAACATCATATCAAGGATTATCATTTGATACTAAACACATAAATTGGTGGATGCATAAATGGAAGGGAGTTCGTCTTCAAACTCAATAGGCTCCTTCCCTTTTTTTGAGCCACCCTCCAATATCTCAACATGTATATTGACAACTAAAGAAGTGCTATTGATAACCACTCTACTTATCTACTAAGTATATTCACCATCCCATTCTTCACCAAATGGAACCCCAATGTCCAATGGTGAGTCTTTGAAGGCAGTCTCCTCCTCTTGCATTAGAGGGGGTGTCTTCTTAGAATCAGAGTCTTTAGAATCTTCCTTCTAGATTGCAAGTTCTTCCTACTCTAATTTTTTCTCTACTATTCAGTATGGTACAACCCCTGATGCCAAAGATGCCTGTGAAGTTTTAGGAGGTGAATTTGGGTGTGGAGGAATGTACATAGGAGAAGGTGGGGGTGGATGGCCCTGTAGAGGTGGAACTTTGGGTGGAGGTCTCAAAGGAGAAGGTCTAGGTGAAGAAGGATGAGGAGGATAAGGTCTCAATGGAGGACTAGGTTATAGTGTTTGGGTAGTTCTCTATCATTTTGGAGGATTATACTTTGAAATTGTTTTGGCATCATGCCCATCCCAATTTTTCTTCATCAGAAGAGGTACTAGTGGGAGATTTTCTTGTGTATGCTCTGTGCTCTTTAAACTCTTCTTCTTGCGTCGTAGCATGTAGAACAAATTATGCACCTATTATCCTACCATTGTCTATTTCACCTTGATGTCAGTTTGGTCAGTCTCCCATTTTTACCTATAGGACTTCTTTCCTAGATAGATGTACATCTTTCAAAGAGTGTGAATCTCTAAGTCAATTATGTTTGCCTCCAAGGTGATAGGTTGTGCATCATAAATATAGTTCACTATGTTGATGAAGTACCATGTCAAAAAGGCATAAAGTAGCTTCAACCACATAGAGAGTTATCTAGAAGGGACCATTTTGATGCACACCAAAGAGAAATGCTGCTTCATAGCAAATTGAGCTTGTTTAGCAACCTGAGTGGGAAAGTCTTTTAGAATGCACCATTCATTCCTGAATGCTTCCTTAATTCCATCAAACCAAGACTTCATATTTATTTTTTAGGTGGGGGTGATGTGCCCTAGGCATGTGAATGCCTTTTAATGCTTATTAGGGGACTTTTTCTCAAAAAGGTATGCCCACTTCAGTGCTCTCATGGTGTAATTAGGTACATCAATCTTGTCAAACACCATCATTAACAAAAATACTCCCCATGAAAACCTATGACTAGGTATCTGATGAGTCTTCTCCACATCCTCAATGATTTTATGGGTAAAGTACATATCCCAATTATACTTTAATCCCTTAGTAACTTAATTTTTTATCTAGAGGTGGGCCATATCTACCTCTTTCTAATGATTAGTGCCATCAATCTTGGTCATTATGATGCACACTGTAATTTGGAGGATAGGATCCTATTTTTTTTGTTGTGCATGACATGGCCCTACTTTTGATACATTATCACCATGGTTATATTTATAATCTCATGAAAGTACTCCAAGTCAAATGCTACATCCATTCCTAAAAACTACAACCTTGACACCTTACTTATCCTCTTGGGCATGATTTTCATGCTACACCCAGTGAAGTAAAGGTAGTCCTCATGGATGCATGAAAGTAGAAACTTGATTGCCTCCATGTGTTTTAAAAAATATATAAGGTTGAACAATTGGAAAAACCCTACAACATCTAAAGAATTAAATATATTGGATCATACACTAATTGGTTTTTAGTGTTTTGGTACTCAACCTAATAGTCATTTTGTGACTCAACCTCATTCCCAGGTTGATGGTGATTGTAGTAAAAAATAATGCAAGTGGGTACCTTTGAGACCTATTTTTTCACATGCAACACTATCTTAGGGTATTGCATTTATTTGATCATCAATAACAAGGGTGGAGATGATTGTACCTTCTTTGATTTACATGTCATACTAACCTCTTCTCCTTCTATGCACTATGCCTATTCTTCAGGTGTCTCTTCCTTGATTAATACTACTTCCCCCCAAGTGCTTCTTCTTCCTTTGGTATTTTTGGAAATGGATAAGTCTTTAAGGACTTATTCTTAGGTTACATCACCCTTCAAAGATCCTAAAGGTTTAGGCATGGTCGTTCAATGTTACCAAAGGAATACATGATTATTGTGTCAATGACTTTAGCTTTTCTTGCTTTATTTCCCTCTAATGATAAACATCTACCTCTACAACCTATAGCTACCCATTTTCTTTTTTGTGGTCATATTTTAGAGTTAGCCTTGTATATTAATGCTTGAGTCAATAATTATTTATAGATTTGTGATGCTCGCTTATTCACTCTAAGATCACTCTTACTTTCTTCGTTCTTTGGCTCTATAATCATAGATGGAAATAAAGGTGAAAATTAAGAAATGAGGTTTCTTATCCTTTATAGGATCTAGGGGGTTAACCCAAATTTACTACCCCATTTCCTTTCATCCATCACTTCCCATCATAAATGCATTTTTAATGACCATCATTCTTCAGCCATCACTTCTCACCATAAACGTATTTAACAGTATTATCTTGTCATGGCATTTGCACATTTATTGCAACCACTATTTTTTTAAATTAACGACACATCCCATCCTACACTTTCCTTTAAAGTGGAATATAGCTATGTCCTATGCTTTTCCTTGGAGTGGAAGACAACTATTCTATTTATTTCAAAATTTCAAACTATTTGGTGGGAATACCCTATCCTAGGTATATGTAATTTGCACGCCTTACATAACTTGCATGCCTTAAGTAACTTACGTGTACATATTTAATCATGAATACATATATCTTTTACCCCACACTAAAACTTTATCATGTTCCTCCATGAAAATATAAGTACAAAACTTAGGCTAATCTAAATTAAAGAAATGTTATGTGCAACAAAGCTAACACTTTTATTAAAAACAAGGAATCTTAGACTAATGGCATAAACCTTATTATTAAAAAATTTAAACTATTCAAAGGTATAATATGACTGAAGTTGACTTCCATTATAATGCCCAAGAAGAAATTGGCCATCCAACGTTTATAATCGACAAGCGTCGATAGGTCAAATGCTATGCATTATAAAAAGATTGTCCTAGTGAATTTGAAGTTTTTCAGAAGGGCACGTAAACATGGAGTTATATAGTAAAAATTTCATCCTAGGGGTAAATGTTTTATGATTGATGTATCAATCATGCCATGATTTTTATTTGAACTTATCCACATCCTAACTCCAATGAGCAAGGAAACAAGCTTCATTTAACTATAACAAAGTATCCAAACATGATTTCAAGGATGAATCCTCATCCAATTATCCAACACATGTAATACAAAGAGAGGGTACTAAGAATTCAATTGGTAGGATTTAATCTTTGCCATATACTAAATTGAATAGTGTGTTCTTATTCAAGAATTTATAGGTTGTTCGATAAGCCCAAAGCACCACAAATACTCTATCATCCCAATCAGTTTGGCCATATTACAAATTTTGTCAGTGTTGTGCCTAAGATTTTATTAAATGCCTCAAAATTTATATAGGCTTGGGGTTGATATGGTGTTATTTTGTGATGAGAAATCATGAATTAAACAAGTATGATTCAAATAGTTCCATTTAAAAAATGGGTACTATGATCACTAGTAAAACTTAGTGGGAATCTAAACCAAGTTATGACATGTTCCCAAATAAAGTGCACATTAGTATCAATGGTACAATCCCTCATTGGTTCAACTTCAACCCAACATGTGAGATAATCAATTACTATGATGATATACTAGGAACCTATTTGTCATCTAGTTGGATTGATAGGGCCAACAAAATTAATGGCCTACTTTCCAAATGGTTCTTGTGATAGATCTGGATGTAAAAGCATGGCATCTTGGTGATTTGGTTTTCTTATGTACTAAAAAATGTCACACTTCCTAACATATATCTTAGCATCTTGAAAAATCATAGGCAACCATAATCTAGCCAACACAACCTTGTGTGTAGTAGCCTCTCTAGCATAGTGTCAACCTGAAATGCCTTCATGAAATTCTTGGAGTAGCTAAGGATGCTCATGTTTTATGACACATCACCAAAGAATTTTATCTCAGCCAAGCTTGTAGATGTCCCCTCCTATGAGATAAAAAGGTATAACACAAATCACGATTGATTTCTTGGCTTAAGGAGTTAGATAGTTGGACACTGATCTAATAATTATAAAGACTACAATATCTTCCAACTCCTTAGGTACACAAGAAACATGAAATAGTTTAACATCAGGAAATTCATCTTCAATAGCGTATGGTGGTTCTCTAGAATTGATTTGAGAGAGGTGATCGGGGCCATAATTAGTTTTTCCTAATTTGACCATGATAAAAAATCAAAATTATTGAAACAACATAATGCAATGGTAGATTCATCTATGCAACACAAGTTTTTTTACTAGATAATTTAAATCTTCATGATTTATATAAAATATAAAAGGAGTTACCAATAAGTATTGTCAAAATTTTTATAGAGCATAGACCCTTGACAATGCTTCGTTCTTAGTGGTGGTGTAATTTTGCTTAGCTAGAGTAAGTTTTGTACTAGGAAAGTAGATCAGGTGATCAAGTTGACCTTCACCTAGTTGTGTAAGGATTGCATCAAATGCCATTATAGAAGCATCAACATGGACATGAAGGGGCTTGTCCAATCAGGGAATTAGAGGATTGGATCGGTAACCAGCTTGCCCTTTAAGGCCTCAAAAGCTTCTTGGCAAGAACAAGTATAAATGAAATGCTTGTTATGGTTTAAGAGTTCCTTCAGAGGTATAACAATATTTACATACCCACAAATGAATTTCCTATAATAACCTATATGTCTTAGAAAGGTGAAAACTTCACATTGAGAATTTAGTGATGGGAGGTGAAGAATGAAGATACTTTTATTGGGTCTACCAAAAGTCCATCCTTAAAAATAATATGTCCTAAAATAACATCAAAAGGTGTAGCAAAAAGACACTTTTTTATATTCAATGATATTTTTAGGACTCGACAATGCTTAATCATGAGCTGTAGATTAGAGAAATGGTCCTTGACCAAGCCATAAACTGTTTAGTCATCCAAGTAGACTTATATAAACTTATGGATGAAATTATTAAAAGTTGTAATACCTATACTTGAGAACACAACTGGTGCATTCTTCAACCCAAAAGGCATGACAATATATGTGAAGGATCCCCATTTAGTGGTAAATGTAGTCTTAGGTTAATCTTCCTTGATGATCTGGACCTGATGGTCCTCCAAAAATCCATCTATGAAAGTATATATTTCACACCCAGTGACACCTTCAAGTATTTCCTCTATGAATGGTGTTGGGGAGGGATCATTGACACAAGATGTGTTAAGTATCTGATAATCATTGAAAATTTTAATGCATCCATATTTATTTATATTTATCACCATAGGAATGACCCACTCAAATTCATCAATGGGGGTGATTACTCCAATACATAAAATACTATCAATTTATTCCTTTACGTGCATCCATAGATTTGGATTCATCTTATATGACCTTTTCCTAATTGGTTGAGCACCATCAACCAGTTTAATATGCATCTTACCTAGGGATGGATGAAATCCTTTCATCTCATTGTAACTTCTTAGAAAGACATATTGGTATTCTTTTAAAAATTTAAATATCTTTGAAATTTATGTGTCAGTCTAGTAATTACCTATAGTAGCTATTTTTGATTCTTCCTCTATGCCGATGTTGTGATGGATAATTTGAATTAGACTAGAATAAAGGTGGTCTTTATAAGGACCAGTATCATGAATAGTTCAAGTGACATAGTCCATAGGAAAATTCAAATTATTTAACAAAGGGTCAAGTGGGTTAGATCCTTCACCTTATTCTACTTGAAATACTAACTTTTGTTTCCCTTGGTGTATCTCTATATTATTCCTCTCCAAGAATGAATTTGAACCTCACTCTCTACGCCATGCACGAAGCAGTATTTTAGTGACCCTACTCCCATTGAAGATCACCTAATATATATCCATAATGTCCCAAAAGAAGGTCTAATTATCTTTAATGAACCATCTACACAACTTGTTCCCGTACCAAAACCAGTCTTTGATCAAGACCAATGTGAAGAGATGACAAAAATTGGTACCCATGTATTTATCTTCACGAACATACCATGCTCTTACCCAGGTTCATAAGGTTCCATAACAAACATGTACCCATAAGTACTCTGGTAAGTAAGACTCTTCAGCTCTCCACATTGACTCACATAACTTTATATGGGGTTTAGGTGCTTATACTCCACTATAACTGATTGTTCCCTTGAATCAATTATCATAATGGAACTGATGATGAAAAGCAGATCATACTTTATCCCACTGGAGGATTCGCTCATTATGGATTCACCACCATGTTGTAGCTATTCTATCAAAGAAGTGAACCAAGGATCGTATATGATAATTATCAAAGTGATAAAATTCTTCAAGGCACTAGATAAAGTCATGGAATTCTATTTGTCCATGAAACTGAGGGGTTGCATCAAGTATTTCTAAAGGTACATCTATCATTGGTCCCCTCATGACTTGGTAAGAAGGCTAATAAAATTATGGCATTTATGATACTAACATGGAACATTCTCCTAGCTAATAATGGCACTACACACTCTTACAGTGAGGTCATAGTCCTTATGGGCCCAATAATTACAAATATTGCTTGTAGTATCAAAAAGATATTAAGTGTTCATCCATTAAAGGATGCCATTAGGATTAGGATCATGTTGCTCACCATCTCTATTAGTGACATTATAGATGTGGTTAATATATTATTCCATAGTAATAGGTTGTATGTATGGGGTCCCATGTGTTTGATCTAGAGAAATAATAATGCATTGATCAACATTCTCAAAACTGATGTAGCACTTTTTGAAAATTAAATCTACATTGTTTTCATAACACTAGGGTCACCCCAATAGAGTTGGGAAGTCATCAACCTTTGCTAACTGAAGAAATTCAAAGTTAGATTTGAAAGGTGCTCCAAGGATATCCACTATTGCATTCTGGAGAATGCCAATCGGTAGAGCATGAGTTTTATTAGCCATAAACAATATGTGCAGTAAAGGTTGTAATGTTGGACAAGCTATTTTACACCATGCATCCTTAGTGAGGATGTTAAATTTAGTGTCAATTTTGACTAAGATGTACCAAATTACCCAACCATTGATGGAAACATTCACTAATATTTCTTTGTCCTCTGGTGGGCTAAGAGGAATAAGGGTATCTTACCATCGAGAATGATGTAAACGATGATCCTCAGTCTACTGAGTCATTTGAGGTTGAACATCAATTGGTGCTTATACCTAATTTTTAAGCCAAATTATAAGTTTTAGGAGAATGTATTTATTCAACATATGCTTTCAAAGCTCTTGAAAATAATCTCATGCCACATTTTGAGGCTCTATTTCCTTCTACATATGAGCATGTTATGTTGCTTCTTGGTCCTTAAGAAATTAAATTTTTTCTTATAGTTCTCATACCAACATCATAATGTCTTGGAACACATCCTTCTATTGCTGGGCATCAAGATACTTCCTTTCCCAAGGCTCTTCACAATGTACCTTCTCAATAGGAATATATGTAGACTAAGATTATCCTTTGTTATGTGTAGTCATATTCACTTGTTGAGCTATTGAGTTGTTGGGGTGTTTGAATGTACATGCCAGTGTGGTTTATCAATGCGAATCATACTTGCACCTTTTTCATTTATCTCCTTAGTGATGGCCATGTACAAGTCAGGACATTCTTCCAATAGACGGTCCTTTTTACAAAAAACACACATAGGGTAAATCAAATAATCTCTTTAATATTGGTCTAAGGATCCACACTTATAACATGTTCTTGGTGGGAAATGACTACCTCCTCATCCTCATCTTCTACCTTGACCATGAAATCCACCATTATCTTGATTATTAGACACAAAGGTTTGGTATGTATTGCATGCATGTGCTTCATGGATATCACTAATTAGTTGACAATCATTTATGTCATGGGTGTATCCATCACATTTTTTCAATATTTAGACACCTTAGAAGGTGTGGCTCACTATAGGAGAGGATATGAGTGTACATCATACTCTTCATGATAGATTTTGCATGACTACTTCAGTACAACACTTATGTTTTTGCATGAGAAGTTACTTTGGTTATGTCCTTTAAACTCATAATTGATGCACTAAAGACCATTATGATTATCATACACATTGTTTGTAATTATTTTTTCAAGTTGTTATGCTATTGAAACTATTTGGGCTTCCATGAAGGGATTAATCCTAGTGCCAATACTACCAATAAATTTAGCATGGAGGGTGGCTTCCAAAGCTTCGTGCAAGCTAGTAAAGGTCTTCTAGGATAGTGTTCATTGAAAGGGAATTAACAAACCTCCCATGAACCATTGTGCATGTTGAGAAGCATTGATTTCAAATGATAGATTTGACATAAGTGTTTTGAATTTTACATTATATTCTTGTACACTTTCAATGAGCTCATGCTTTATATATTTCAACGTGGCAATACTTTGTTGATCAAATTTAAGATTGTCAAATTCTTGAAGGAATGTTATTTTGAGATGATCATAGTCAATTACCACTTGTTGAGGGTCAAAATTTATATACCACTTATGCACTCTCTCCAAGAGTGTAGTCACAAATTATGTGGCCTTTCACTCAGAAGAAGTGATGCCTCATTCCCTCTAAATAAGTTTACACATATGGACATGTTCTACAATATTCTCTATGCCTTGATGCTTAGGTAGGTGAAGCATCATTTAATAATATATTATTGGTAGCTAAGGTGCTTACATTGGTGGTTATTGAGAACCCCCATATCCTATCCCTTAAGGGGGAAGTCCACCACTTCCTCCCATGCCACCTTTTAGTCCACCTCCAATGCCTCTAAAAATTATACCCATATTGTGGGGTGTGGTAGCTGGTTGATTAATAAGATTTGGGCCTATACTCTATCTGCTCTAAATGCTAGGTCCTCCAGGCATCCCAAGTTGAGCCATTAAATTCCCTTGAAGAGGGAAAGAAAGTATTAATTTTGTATGAGCTACAATTGGCTCAGCTACAATATCCCTTATAGGATCAGTTTCTGATTCCATGCTATTTTTATCCCAATCATGTATATGTAATTTGTCTAATTCAAAATCATGAGCACACAATATGGTTGGGGAGTTTGGTTGGTTCAAACTTGGTTATTTAGTTTTTACTATTTGATTGGTTTCTCCTTCATATGATAAAAGTGGCATGGGGCATGGTTAAAAAGTGATGGTATCCTCTTTGTGTATTTCCACTTCCCTATGGATCCTAACAAAACTTAATGAGTTTTTCCAATTCCTTCCCACACCACTCACTCGTATGATCTTCTATCAAGATTCATTATATTTTTGCTTCCACAATTCTTACTAATTAGATACCATTTTAAACCTAAAATCCTATACCAACTCTTCTCTATTCCCCATCCAAATGTGTGATTCATTGGAAAGATGTATTTATCTCTCCATTGGCATAGTTTTAAGTCCACAATCAATGAACAACTTCTTGATTTCTAATGGAAAATGTCTGATATACTGACCACATAATTCTCTAAGGAACTAAAACTTAACTTCATTAAGACAAGGATAAGTGGTTACATCATACTATATAATGTATCTATTCAACACTCCTCTCCTCCAGATGTTAACAACTCATGTCCACAGTGTTCCTAGTCATGCTAAAACTCTTTGTCATTCTAACATCCAAGAGTTTCTTCTCCCAGAGTTTCATGATCAACCATGAGCATAAGTAGATAGCCAAGCATGCAAATGAAATGAGATTTATACAAAGAAAGTTTCATATAATGCACTATAGATATTTTGTTCTACCCACTGACATGCATAAATTCTTATTCAAGGCAAGGAACCAAAAAATTATCCTCAACCCCAACAATCCATTGCTCAATAATCTCAAGGGTGATACATTTAAACATCTTCCATTACTGTAAAACAAGTGATATGGGTCTTGGAATCATAACCAAAATGTTGGATTTTTATTCTTTAATAATGTTTTAGTCATTAAAGAGTAGTCCCAATGAGCTAGTGTGATAGCCCTTCACACAAGACTATGGATTTACGCATGCAACTAGAGACTGGTTCCCATCGGTGATGTTTTAAAGTAAGATATTAGTTATATTATTTAGGTTCAAACTTGTATTTGATTAGAATTTACCTAGAAAAATAGATACACTAGTTTGGTCCTTGTATCTTTAAGCTCAACCACCATAATTATGTAGATAAATGCCATGAAGTTTATAAATTGTTACACAAATAAAGTAAAAAGTTTTCATAGACCTCATATTAAGTTACAACTACAAGTATTCAATGTAAACCTATCATATATGCATAACTATAAATTAATTGGAACATGAACATTAGAACTGATTATAATATTTGTAACTTTATATTATGCTTCAACAAAATGATATCCAAAATCTGTCACCTTACAATGCTTTCATATAGGGGTATTTATACTTATTTTTCCCTGACCAAGTAGTTACAAAAATAAATGACATAAGTGATTGGCCAATTTTTTTTTTAATGAACTAAGAGTCATGGTAGTCTATTAATTGGTTTCTCTTAAGGACTTGAGCCTTTCCACCCCTTATATACTTATTCTATGCTAGATCCTTGCTGCCATGTGTCTATCTCTTTGTGGGATAGTGCAAAACTCATGATGGATAAGGTCTAGATGGCCCTTGAGACTCGATCCTTAACTGTCTCCTACTTCCCATGAACTCCCTAAGTATTTCTATGTTTTTTTGAGTCCTATGCTCTAAAGTCCCTCATAGTTATATCTCATATTTGACTAGGTCTTCTCATGCTGGTTCTTCTACACCCTTGTCATTTCATGCCTCATTGGTTCCATGCCATGGCCATACTATGATAGTCTAGTTTCGTGCCCTAGTATCTTTGTGCTATACTCCTTTTGCACCGTGTTGGTTTTGTGCTAAAATACCAAAATACTTAGCCAAAATTTTGGGTCCAACATACACCTTACAAGAGAAGGAGATGATGTGTCAAAGAGGACCTAATTGAGTCAGTTGATAGGTGTCAAAAGTAGATTAAAGAGGCATAAGAAATTGATTAACCATTAATAAGGACATTTTTTCAACATGTTAAGAAGAAGGGAAGTTTAAATAAGTTAGTCAAGGTGTCAAATAATATTTTCAACTCCCATGCCACTTGGAGAGTTGGAACATTTTCAAAGGAGCTACACATGGAATCCTAGATCTATTGAAGCTATTCCATAACTCTTTTTCTTGTTATAACTCATATGCCACTTGTCTACCTTCTCTTTCCTACACTCTTATTCTCTTCTCTCTCACATTCTCTATATATTGAGCCACTTTTGGATAAATTTGGATCCTCAAAGTGAGTATGGTGAAGCCCTACTCATTTTTAGCCTCTAAAAAATAAATAATGATCTAGTTTACCTTCTCCATGAGTTATTTCAATGTGCTTGTTAACTATTTGATCTTGGTAAGTGATAAATTATCTTCCTTAGCATGTTGTCCTTGTTTACATTCATACTCAACTTTGAAAGTCTATTACAAGTTTATTGAAGTGTTTTAATGGATTTTTCATGAGTTTAGTGAGTTATCTCTTCACAAGCATCAAGTCATGACCTTGAGTTTAGTACTCCTAGCTTAAGTTAGCTTCATGAAACTCCATGAGAAATACTAAGGCAAGGGCAATTTTGGATTAGTGTCATGTGTAGGTCAAGATTTTGCTTGAAGTGTCATTGTAATTGGTTAGTAGTGGTTAGGTTATAATTGGTACATAACCTTGTTAGGATAGATTTAATTTATGTTCTCTCTCTCCTTTTTCATCCAAATGAGTAAGTATTTTAGGTGATGTGATTTAATAGACAAACCAAAGGAGATAGTCTTTAAATTTAGAGGTTTGACTCAATTAGAGTTCACCCATAACCTAGAGTCAATCCCATTGCATAGAACAAGTTGAGAGGGCTTAAATCACCTTCTCATAGGGTGCAATTTTGAGTTATAATAGTTATGACATACCTGATAGGACCTAAGGTCCAAAAGAGTGGAAGAAATTTTGGTGTGTTCTTCCTCTTATCAGCTTTAGGAAGAATTCAACAAACACCAATGGTAGTTTGAATACAATCAACTAGTTATAAGTAGCCCAAGTACTTATTGTGAAAGAATTTGATGATATCTTGTGTTTTCATTTAACTAATGAGGTTGGCATGTTGGGTATGATAAAATTTACTACTATACACCTCATACTCCCTCTCCAATCCATGAACTTGTTCACCACCCTCCCACCTCATCCCTTCTTGAAGGAAAACCCATCTTATGGGAGATAAGTGAAGAAGATCAAGCCAGAGTTGTAGCTAATCAAGAAGATGACTCAAGTGTATATGATGAATATTTAACTATAGGGACTCCCCTTGGTGAAGACAAACATAAATCCATCTTCTTTAGTGAATAAAAAGATGATAAAAATCAAGTTGTAGCTACCAATGAAGAGATTAATCAAGATTTGAAAGAGAAGGTGTTTGAAAATGACATCACATGAGCTGAGTTGGTTGAGTCTTATGAGCACGATTATAAGTTGGTTTTGAAAAAATAATAGAAGATGAAGTTTCTATCCATTCTATGGAATAAGATGACTTATGGAAAATATTAAATAAGCTATTTGAAGATTTTGAGGTTATTCAAAAGTCTACACCTCTTGCTGGTCATGTTAAAGACATTCTTGTTGATTCATTGCCTCTTGAAGGACAATATGATAGCTTCCAAAGTACCAAGCTTGTTGAAGTGGTAGCCAACCTTGAAGTTGAAAACTCTTCAAGTAAACAAGTTGAAGTTGAAGTTGATCAAGTACATAATGAAAAATAAGATGAAGTTTAAGAGGTTGTGGAGAGATTACCAAAACTTTAACATGGTAATCATTTATTTATGTGTAGGAGAGATTATCAATACCTTGCACATGAGAGAGACAATCTAGAGCATTTGCACTGATGGATAGATTTACAAACTACAAGGTTTAGGTACTAGAGCCCATGGAGCTATCATACATAGTAGGAATGCCTAAGATATGAGTGGATAGGGCCTATTTGATGGTAATGGCTGAGTGTTAACACAATGAAACCAACACACTTCATCTACCAATAAGTGAGATGACTGTGACACTAGAGGATGTACGGAGGATTTTGAGGATTCCCATATAAGGCTCACACGTACATTAGAGTGAGGTTTCATAGGCAATGACATTATACATATTATTTGGAGAAGATTTGATACCTATGGTGAGGGGAGGTATTGATATTGATTACTACATGGGTTTGGATATATGTGCATTGACGATTATGTTGATCATTCTTATTAATGACATTATGCTACCTGACAAGAGTGGGAGGCTATTCCTAATAGTTTTTTAATATGTGATTAGAGATATGTTGGAGAGAACCACATAATTTCCATGGGGGTAATCCATACTGACACACTTATGCAGGGATTTACACCATGTGGTATATAAAAGCAAAGTGTCTATAGGATCTTCTACACTATTATAGGTGTGGGCATGGAAGCACCTAGTGATTGATAATCTATTAGGTCAATTAAGGATTAGGATAGATGAGGAACCATTTTCATATAGGTGGCATGTGATTATAGGAGCACAACATTTAGGAGATGTTGATTTTTATGGGAGGGTGATAGATGCAATAAGGGTTGAGTAGGTTATATGGAGGCCATACAGAGAAGTTGATCCACACTAGAGATAGGATATGAGACACATGGATTATGTGATGACATAGTGCTGTATTATTGGTTTTGAAAAGTATATCATTGAGTGATATAAACAAGATAAAAAGATGAGGTAGTTTATTATTAGACATGGTATTCCAATAATTATTCATGTATTTTATCTAGTATGGGAGAGATCATAGTGGGGTCCAATTATTGATCCTATGGTTGAAACTTAGATTCGGTCATAGTTGAAAATAGGGATATTCCAGCCTATGAGGGTTGTGGTATATGTAGGGATGACAAAGGATTATGCTACATGGTGGGATCAATAGATACCACTGAGGCTGACATACCCTTATCTACCATTGAGGACATAGAGGTTGAGATTAAAAAATGCATTCAGGGCATGCCCACAGAGTAAGGGATTACAATCAAGGGGAATGAGAGTTTCCCTAACATAGGGTGGTGGAGATTAGATATGTGATAGGGATGGTGATAGGGATAGGAGTATTAGAGTTTCCTTAACATAGGGTGGTATAAGTTAGATATGTGATATGGATAGGGGTATGAGAGTTTCCCTAACATAGAGCCTTATGAGAGGTCGAAGGGGTTCAAGGACATGATACGAAGATGGGAGAGGCTAAAGGAGATGGAGGAGGAGGAGAGACCCCACTAGCTATGATCGATAGTGATGGATATAGATGGGATAAAATGATGATAACTATATTGTGTGTGTGTGTGTGGGGACGTAATGGAGCAAGGATATCAAGTCCTATAAAGTTAGTAGAGAATGAGGACTTGATTACTAGACTACATGAGGAAATTAGAGTGTGGGACATTGAGATATCAGGCTTATAAGGAGATAGAGGTGATAGAGATAGGCATGGTGATATGAGATAAGATGAGATTTATAGATTATAGGCTAAGGTAGATAGGTTTTAGGCAAAGGTGGATTGGATGACATCTGAGGGGTATGGTAGAGATGGAGGGATACTAAAATAAGATGGTGTCACATAATCTATAGATGATGTAGGGTTGGCATATAGGTACAAGGAGAGTAATGTACTCCATATAGAGTTGGTGAAGGTGAAGGAGTTACTCACAATACCTAGTTAGTGGGTAGCATTACATAGTGCTATGAGGGTGATGGAATAGAAAACCCACTATAGGAATATTTATGAGTAGGTGGTGCCATTGGAGAAACAAACACCATAATTTAGAGAGTAATCTTATAGGTGGATAACTTTTGTGAGGATAATAAAAATTGTGGATTCATAAAGATCTATAGAATAAAAAACTTGGCATGTTATGGGTTCTTCAAGTACACCATAGTGACATGGTTTTAACACATTGACATGATGTATACACACATTTTGAGATGTATCATTGTATTAATGTACTATGACACATTATACACACACACACACACATATGATTATTTTTGGCCTTTGGATTGTGTTATGGATATGTTATGACTTGTGGATGTTTCAATTTTATATATATGTTAAATCATATGCAATTGTTTCTCTAGTGTTTGATATATTTTAGCACATGCTAGTCCTTTTAACATTGATTATGGTATAAAATAAAATAGAATAATATGTCAATGAATGATTTAGATAGTTTCTTTTTGTATTTATTTTGTTGGAGTTCCAACAATAAATCCAACATTCATAACTGATTAAGAGTTGAGCAACCTTTATTTGATATAGAGTAAGACAAAATGAACTAATGGTATGGAAAGACCATGATGATTATTGTGTGATATGCATAAGGAATGATAAACTCAATTCTATAAGACTTAGTGTATCATGATATCAAATACCAAAATCACACCATTTGTAATACACAAAATGATCTAAACACACAAAAATCAATAAAAAATAAATAAAAACATTTTTAACAATTAAAACCATGTAAGTAAGATAAACGACAAAGCAATTAAAATGAATAAACACACAAAAATAAACAAATGGCAATGAAAATGTTCAAGATGTAAACATAAGAAGGCAAAAGACTAAATAAGAAAATGATTAAGCATACAACTAAACAAACTACAACTTGAATGAGTTAGTTTAGAGTTGAAACTTTGTTAATTGCGATCCATGGCAATGTGGAATTTCCTATAATTGAATATTTGTAAGGGATGATTATGGAAAAATGAAACTTTAGAGATGGATAAAGAATTTGAGTTGTTTTGGAAGGGGATGGAAGGAAGAGTAAAATAATCTTTACATGGTGCACGATTGATACGATTGGATGATGGAGGTGGTGGTTAAGCTAACCCTAGAGACCCTATGTCTCTAAGTGATACCTAGATAGTCCATAATGGATAAATTTTGGTGGGAATATCAAGCCAAATGTAGTTCTCTAAAAATGGGAATGAATGAAAAGTGATGATGTAATGCAATATAGATGAGTAGATGATGGATTTCCTACCTAATAAATGAGTGTTTAAATGATGGTTTGATGATAGGCGGATAGATGTAAGTTATATTTGATATAGATCAATAGATGAAGTGTTGGTTGTATTATTAGATAAGTGTTGTGAAGTATTACATACAAAAGGCCACAACAACATGAGAAATGGTATATTTACACAATAACAAAGGTCAAACCACAAACTAACATGTCATGGGTAACTTGAAAAATGGGATTTGTACAAATGAATAAGGAGATGCAAATGACTAATGGATATATGTAAAAATGACTTGTGTGATGAGATACCCCCAAGTAACTAGGGTGTTTATAAACAATGGATTTATGTATGATACCAAAAACTAGTTTTTAGCATCGTACTTTTCCAAAGTACTATAAGAATGGTTTTCACTATTGGATGGATTCATTTATCTTTCTATTTTGGCTATATATATATTGATTTTTTTTCAATTTTTTTGAGATATTGATAATAACACTAGATTTATTGAGGCATAAAAATTATTGAGGTGTATGCTGTTCATGGGTTCATCAAGCTCCTCTCTATTTTCTATGGCTAATTTGTAAGATCTAGATCTATATTTTGTAATATCTATGTATGAACCTAACTAGTTGGGTTTAAACATTCATTTATTCTCTCTATCAACATTGGTGTTTTGTTGATTTTACTTAAGAATAATATATTGAATTTAGAACTCTCTAGATTTAATATTCTTATTGTATCCATTTTCTTATTAATTTTTTCTGATAGACTTGTAAATGGTTTAAGGCATTTCTCATAAAGGAGGTTGATCTTGCTTAAGTAGGAAATGTGATAGGATTCATCATTAATTAGGTTTTGTAAGGATATGCATAAGGATGGGAAATTGAATTCAATGGGTAAGATTGACTAAGTACCATAAACAATGGAATATGGGGTTACCCCCATGGATGTGTGAACACTTGTACTGTATGCCCACAAAGCAAGATAAAGCTGGAGATGTTAGTCATGACCAAATTCATTGACAACTCTTTTGAGTATTTTTAGGATATTTATGTTTATTTATTTATCTTGTCTATTACCTTATTTATAGTAAGGAGTCGACCACTTGTGATTGAGGTGACAGTTGTGGTAAAGGGCATTGACATCCTTATTTTTGAAGGATTTTCCATTATCATAGATAACAACAGATAGAATGCCAAAGTAACATATAATGTGGTTCAATATTAACTTAGTAATTTTCTTACTAGTGACATAAGTGAAGGGCATGGCCTCAACCCATTTACTAAAATATCTAGTAGTTACAATGATATGTTTATGACCATCCAAAGAATTGGGATTGATTTTTCCAATGAGGTCTAAACCCTATGTGTAAAATGGCCAAGGTGTAGTTATGATTTTTAATTCTTGTGATGGGCTATTGATAATGTCAATATGTTTTTGGCAAGGTACACACTTCTTAAGATATTTACAAGAATTTGATTCCATGGTAGGCCAATAATAGCCAATGCTCATAAGATTTTTGGAAATAACTATGTCACTTATGTGAACACCACATATTTCATCATAACCTCCTTAATTTCTAGGTTTGCCTCTTTAGAATTCAAACACCTCAATAGAGTTCCATCATAACTTTTTTGATATAGGGTGTTTCCAAGGATGGTAAAATGTGAAGCTCACTGAATGAAGGATTTATTTTGATTATGGGTTCAGTTGGGTGGAATGAGGTTATCATGGAGATATATAAATATCATGGTACCATGGGGAAGTGAGACCAACAACCTCACAAACCATCTTTGAATCTGGCATATTATATGCAATTGTTATCAAGTGCTCTACAAAAAAATGATTATGTTTAGTTTATAGGTCAAGAAGTGAACCAGTTGTAGCCATTGTGTCTACTAATTTTTTGTTATCTTAAGGCATTTATTCAAAATATATAGATTAGAATCACAACTTGAGATCATCCACCATCCATTTTTAAGGGATTATTTTTTCATATTTAATTTGAAATTCATCTATGAACTATTTTATGATAAGTTTAGAATCGCTAAAGACTAGAATATGTTGGATACCCCATTGTATTTCTATCTTGAGACAGTATATGAGGGCCTCATACTCCACATATATATTATTTGTACAAGGAAACTCTATCTAAAATGCTTTCATAATTAGGTCCCCATCATGAGTGACTAGTAAAATACCTGCCCCTAATCCATGATTATTAAAATATCCATCAAAATATAATTTTTATACTAGAGATTCATCTATAGACATGATTGCTTCATCTGGAAAATATGTAGTGAGAGGTGTATGATCCTTTAGAGGAGCTTCTACCAAAGTACTGTAAGTACATGTCCCTTGATTACTTTTTGGTTGACATACTAAATATCAAACTCACTAAGAAACATGACACACTTAACCATTCTGCTTGTTATATATATTATGAATATGAGATATTTGAGTTGATCAATTTCAGCAATGATCTTTGTTTGATTATTTAGCATGTAGTGACAAATTTTTTGGGAAGCAAAAACAACTGTGAAACTTGATTTTTCCATAGGAGAGTAATTGAGCTCATATTATACAAAAGTTTTACTTAAGTACTAGACCAATATTTTGGCCCCTTGTTCATTATGTTGAGATAACAATTCCCCTGGTGTATATTGTGTTGCTAACATGTACAAAATAAAAGGTTTGCTTAGGGTAGGTGGCATTAGGATTAGTGGATTGGAAAGGATAATGTTTAATATTTTAAAATGATTTGTGATAATGTTCATTCCAATGGAAAGGAGTGTCATTTTTAAGTATAAATTTAAAGGGGTGACATATGTCTATAAGCTATGAAATGAACATCCAAATTAATTTAACTTTGCCTTGTAAACTACATAGCTATTTGATATTTTTGGGTGGAGACATGTCCATGATAGCTAAATTTTTTGAAGGATCAACTTCAATGCCTCAATGTGACACTATAAATCCCAGAAATTTCCTTGAATTAACCCAAAATACATACTTATTTGGATTTAAATGGATCTTTTACTCTCTAATTATTTCAAAGATCTTGTGGAGGACCTTAGGATGTTCAGCTCTAGTTTTTGATTTATCCATGATATCATCTACATAGTCGTTCATGATGTTATGAAGCATGTCATTGGAGATGACCATATGATATAAGGGAATCTTAGAAATTCCCAAGAGTTAGTCTAGTGTGTGTCTAAGAGTCCTAGGAAAGATGTGAAATGGATGAGAAGTCATGAATGTGAGTCAAAATTGAATTTTGAGTTTTCCTGCCTTTTTCCAATTTAAATTTTCAAACTTGAAAGTGAGGGATATATAATGCTCTAAGTGGGTTAAGTGAGTAATAAAGGTTTGTGATTATTGAATAATGTTTTAAAAGGCCTTTTATGGTCTCAAAAGTCTTAAGAGTGGTGTGAGTATATGTCTAGATGGAAAAGTGAGAGGTGGGAGTCATGATTCACCACCCTACATGGATTTTAGAGTTATTGGAAGTTTATTGATCCAATAAATTATTGATAACATGTTTTAGAGTTTATTTTAATTTTATAAAGGAGATATATAATGTACGTGGTTTGTATAAGAGAGAGGTGAGATGGAAATAGGTAGATAAGATGGACAAAATGAAGGTCTACCAAGATGAATATAGGATTGTGTAAGTCCTATATTGTAAAGAACTAAAGCTTTAAAATAATGAAAATGGTGTGTGGTTTGAAATCATGATCCTAGATTATTTATGAATAATGAATATAGAATATAATATCAAAGTTTGTGAAATTTATGTTTCAATATTAAGTGGAAATGAAACTACATTTTTGTATATGTATGTGTTTAAAAACTATGAGCAGGCATTAGTCAATATGAAGGACTATTTAAGATTGTTTGAGAAGAACCATATGTATAGGTAAATGAAATTTAAATTCATTTTTGTTTTAATCAAATTTAATATTTAATTCAAGATTTGTGAATTGATAACTAAACAAGGTTACTCTATTTTCTGAGTGGAGAAGGTTGCATGAACCTTATGTTGGTTTAGAGTTGTCAAGAACTAAGTGTCTCAGTATGATGCAAAAGGTAGTATTTATAAAATATATCCAATAATTGATTAAATTATATTATATAACATATGATTTATAATAATTGAAAGGTAATTCTCTATTGTTACGATTATTGAATTGATAAAGTCAATTTTCCTGTAGTAGGGGTCATAAGTTGGGACTGTGAGATAATTTTGAAGAGAGCATGAATGTGGTAATGTTTTTCATAGTGATAAATTATTTAAGGTGAGTTCATATAATATATTTGAATTATATTAAATCCTTTTTTTGCCCTGCAATGTGTAATATACACCTATACAAGAATACATACTAGTTTATCATGCTTTCTTATGAACAGTCAGTTGCCTTTTGAGTTAGAAATCTATGATAGAGGAGTAATAAGGGTATAAAATGAACTTGGATAGGTGTTTAATCATAACATAGACCATAAAATCTTATAATAGGTTTTTAAATTATTTACAATGTAAGTTGGAATAATTTGAGTGTTCTCGGGCAGTCACAGACTGAGGAAAATCCTAACCCAGGCAATAAGTTAGAAAATTCTATTATGAAGAAGATAACCAGTGAAAAATTGTGAATATTGGTCATTTTTTAGGTTAGAGATGCTAATAAAATATATTTTAGTTTTTTAAACACATATATACGAGTCTATACTTATTGAGGGCTCTAAGAGCCAAATAGAATACTAAAACCCTAATAGGCCTAAATAGGGGCCTAAATGCTTGAATTAAAGTGGAATAAATAATGAGTTGGATGTTATAACTTGGTGATTATATGTTAAATTGAAATTTTTTTCAATAAGTGTGGATATTTATGATTTTGGAAACTGTACATCTTCGTATAGGGAGGAAAATAACAAAAAAAAGGCTACAAGATTTAAAGGCAAGACATGATAAAGTTGTAAGGACTTGGTTTATGCATGAAAAAAAGTATAGAATGAGTTTAAAAGTATGAATAGATTTTGAGGATCACCTTTAAGGTGACTAGAATCACAATCTATTGTGATTAAACCCTTATGATCATTGTTGCATGTTTCAAAGAACTAGGGATGAATGCATGAAGGAAGAGAATATTAAATGAAATGTAAGATAATGAATGATAAATATGGTTAGAGATAATTTGACATGTTTTGGAATAATATGATGAATGTTTTAAGTGTTTTTAAACCTTTTTTAACATGTTTTTGAGTTTTAGTCATTTTAGACAAGAAAGGCCTAGTGTTGGCCAAGAAAACTTTGTAGTTTGCAAGTAAGTGTAAGAGAAGTGCAGGATAAAGGGCACAAATCTACACCATTTGGTATAAAATCCATCTAGAATCTCTGGGAACATGTTATTAAAGGTATGAATTTGGTGATTAATGCATATTACATGATTGACAAGAAATTGTAGGTAAGAGGCAAGAACGTAGATTGAGAAGGTAGATGGCATGGACTCTTGTTGAGAGACATCAGATAAAGAAGATATGGTTTGTGATTGATTAAGTGATTTGAATATATGACTGATATAAAACAATTAATGAAGTGGTGGTAGACCTATAGAAAAGTGAGCTATTAACAAGTCCAAGAGAGAGAGAGACAAGCTAATAAAGAAAGCTTGAGAGGAGAAGAGAGAATAGTCCTAGTGAAGAAGATAAGAGTTGAAAGGCCTAAGTGTGGTTTGATAGAGAGAGAAAGGTTCTAGGTGTGAACCAAATAAGTGGCCCAAGTTAGGACAAAGATGAGAGATAGTATGTACCCAAGTGAGGTACTTAAGAAGAAGATGAAGGGAGAAGGAGAGAGAAAAGTGAGAAACAGGGTTGAATTTGAAAGCCATAAAGGGAGATGATAGAAAAAGAGATGAAGGAGATGAAAGATGCCTTGACAAGGATGAAGAATGAGTTGATACAAATGTGGAATTAATATAGATTGTAGTGTGGAATGAAGATTAGGAAAAGAGTTAAGTGCAAATTCATAGAAAGGATGTAAGAGAGAGAGAACCAACAGGTGATGGAATATTTGGAGAGGTAGTTAAAGAAGATGGCAACACAATTTTCCATGGAAAAGGAGGAGAGAGAGGTAATAGAGCCTCAAAACATTTATTATAACAATAATGTGTCATGGTTGAATGTAGGTAAGGACAAAGAAAGTAAGGAGTATGATTATCATGAAGGAGACGAATGGACAATAGTCCATAAAGAAGAAAAATATGATGCATGGAAAAATGCAGGTGCAACTCAATATGAGGTGTTATGTCACCCTAAAGATGGAGAGCTAGTTGATGGAAAAGAGTGAAGAAAAGATAAGCAAATAATAGGTAATGAAGTGCAAGTCATTTTTGATGCATATTTTTAGGATGAAGATGAAGTGTTGTATAAGGACATCATAGGTTTGTTTGAATTATTCATTGGCTCAGCTAAGAATAAAAAATTACATGAAGTTCTTGAGGAAAGAGAAGAATAGGTAAGATAAGATGATATTAAAGAAATGGTCCATGAAGAGGAGGTGCAAGGTGAAGAGATGGTTGGTTAGATAGTCAAAGATGGAGTAACTATGATGAAGGACAACATGATAGATGATGTAGATGCCAAAATTTTAAACAAGCATGAGACCTTGAAATGGTTCAAAAGAAGAAGAGAATATGATATGGATCAGGTATGATGAAGAAGAGGCAGAAATAGAAATGCTAGAGAAGGAAATTGATAGAGAATGGTAAATCATCTTACATGCCATGAATATTAAGGAAGATCATGAGAGAAACAAAGAAAGAAGAGTGATTTCAAGTACGAGTAGCATTATGAGGAATAGTGGAAGCAAGAGCAAAGGAGCACATGGAAGAGGAAGCATAAGCATAGGTGTGGCAGTAAGGAACACACACATTTATTTGAAAACTTGAATGAAGAAGCATATTGGGGTCAAGTTATTTTCTCCCCTTAGGAGTATGATGAAAGGGCATATTACAAATTCCCAAGAGTTAGTCTAGGATGTGTTTGAGAGTCCTAGGAAAGATGTGAAATGGATGAGAAGTCATCAATGTGAGTCAAATTTGAAGTTTGAGTTTTCTTGCCTTTTTCCAATTTGAATTTTCAAACTTGAAAGTGAGGGATAAAGAGTGATCTAGATACGTGAGTAATGAAGGTTTGTGATTATTAAATAATGTTGTAAAAGACATTTTGTGGTCTCATAAAATCCTTAAGAATGGTTTGAGTATATGTCTAGATGGAAAAGTGAGAGGTGATAGTCATGATTCACCACCCTATGTGGATTTTAGAGTTTTGGACATTTCTTGATCCAATAAATGGTTGTTATCATGTTTTAGAGTCTATTTTAATTGTATAAAGGAAATATATCATATATGTGGTTCTTAGAAGTGAGAGGTGAGATGAAAATAGGCAAACAAGATGGACAAAATGAAGGTTTGCCAAGATGAATACAAGACTGTGTAATTCCTTCTATTTTGTAAAGAACTAAAGCTGCAAAAGAATGGAAATGGTGTATGGTTTTAAATCATGATCCTTGATTATCTATGAATCATGCATAGAGACTAGACTATCAATGTTGGTGAAATATATGTTTTAATATTAAGTGGAAATGAAATTGCATTTCTTTATGTCTATGTTTAAAAACTGTGAGTAGGCATTAGTCAATGTGAAGGACTATTTAACATTATTTGAGAAGAACCTTGTGTATAGGTAAATGAAAGTTAAATTTATTGTTTTTTCAAGAAAAATTCATATTGAATTCAATACTTGTGAATTGATGACTAAACAAGGTTACCCTTTTTTCTGAGTAGAGAAGGTTGTATGAACCCTGTGTTGGTTTAGAGTTGTCAAGAACTGAGTGTCTTAGTATGTTGCAAAAGGTAGTATTTATAAAACATATCTAATAATTGATTGAATGATATTATATACCATATGATCTAAAATAAGTAAAAGGGAATTCTCTATTGTTAATATTCTTGAATGGATAGAGTCAGTTTTCTTGTAGCAGGGGTCATAAGTTAGGACTATGAGATAGTTTTGAAGAGAGCATGAATGTGGTAATGTTGTTCAAAGTGATCAATGATTTAATGTGAGTTATTAGACTATATTTTAATTATCTTTAATCCTTTTTAGTTACCTGTAATGTGTAATATGATCCTATACAAGAACATAAACAAGTTTAGCATGCTTTCCTATGAATAGTCAGTTGCCTTTTGAGTTAGTAATCTATGACAGAGGAGTAATAAGGGTATAAAATGAAGTTGGATAGGTGTGTTTTCATAATAAAGACCCTAAAAATCTTACAGGATGTTTTTAAATAACTAATAATGCAAGTTGGGATAATGTGAGTGTTCTTGGGCAGTCACAGATTGAGGAAAACCCTAACCCAAACAATAAGTTAGAAAATTCTATTATGAAGAAGATAACTGGTGAAAAAGTATGAATCTTGTTCATTTGTTAGGTTATATATTCTACTAAAATATTTTATGGTTTTTAGAACACATATGTATAAGTTTATACCTATTAAGGGCTCTGAGATTCAATTAGAATACTAAAACCCTAATAGGCCTAAATGCTTGAAGTAAAGTGGACTAAACAATGAATTGGACATTGTAACTTGGTGATTAGATGGTAAATGGAAAAATGTATCAATAAGTGTGGATATTTATGATTTTGGAAATTGCATATCTTTGTATAAGGAGGAAAATAACAAAAAAAGGCTACAAGATTTAAAGGCAAGACAAGGCAGAGTTGTAAGGACTTGGTTTATGTATGAAAGAAAGTATAAAATGAGTTGAGAAGTGTGAATAAATTGTGAGGAGAACCTTTAAGGTGAATATAATAATAATCCATTATGAGGAATCCCTTATGATCATTATTGCATGTTTCAAAGAACTAGGGATGAATGAATGAAGAGAATATTAAATGAAATACATGATAACGAATGATAAAGATAGTTAGAGATGATTTGACATGGTTTGGAATAATATGATTAATTTTTTATGTGTTTTAAAACCTTGTTTAATAGGTGTTAGAATTTTAGTCCTTTTGGATAAGAAAGGCCTAGTGTTGGCCAAGAAAACTTTGCAGTTTGCAAGCAAGTGTAAGAGAAGTGCAGGCTAAAGGGCACAACTTTGCACCACCATCATGGATATTTTATAGGTAGATCCAATGTTATTAAAGCCAAAAGGAATAACTTGATAACAAAAAGTGCCCCAAGGTATTATAAATGATGTCTTGTGTTGGTCCTTGAGAGCTATTTTAATATGATTATAACCCAAAAATCCATCCATCAATGACAACATCTCATGTCCTTTAGTGGAGCCTATGATCATGTCTATGTTTGGAAATGGAAAATCATCTTTTGTAAACACTTTTTTGATGTCCCTAAATTCTTTATGGACTTAGAGTCTTGTTGGTTTCTTTGATACTGGTACTATGTTAGATATCCATTAAGAATAGTTAATAAGACATATGAAACCAACCTCAAATTACTTTTTCAGTTCCTCTTTCACAAGTAATGCTAATTTTGAATGGATCTTTCTAAGTTTTTGCTTTACTGGTTTCACATCCTTATGGATAAAAAGATGGTGAACAAATAGTGATGGATCTAAACTTATCATATCAATATATGACCATGTAAACATGTATGAAAATTCTTTAAGCAAGAGTGTGAAAGTGTTTTGTTCTTCTTGATCTAATGATGCAAAAAGTTTCAATTTTTTTGGATTATCATATGTTTTTAATGTTAATCTCAATAGTTTTTTCAATTAAGAGGGTATATTCTTCTTGATACTTTGTAAGAGATGGGGGAAGATTGTATTCCCCCTCAGGTTATTCATGGTTTGGGGCTTATTCTAAAAGTGTAGAGGTTGTTTTTATATTGATTTGGTGGTGTTGATGTGAATTTAAAAACTCCCCTAAGTATTCATAATCATCCAATTGAATATAAAATCCCTTTTTATGGTCCCTTATTGGGATGTGATTTTTGACTCTCAAAAATTCAAATATTACCACATCATTTTGGAAATGATCATGCATAGGTGATGGTTTTTGTACCATTGAATAAGGTTTGCGTATGTAAGCTCAATCATTATAATAAAGTTACCATGGAATAGGTTGGTAATGGAGATATCTTTGAATTGACTATAGATAAGACTTATTTTAGTGTCCAAAGAGACTTCCTCAGACTCACTAGAAGAATCATGAGCATAAATTGTAGTAGTCAAATTAAGTGGTTTAAATCCAATACCATGTAGGGATTCATGTGGTTAAGAGATATTGGTTCTAATGTACCTTATTCATGGAGTCCAATGCCCTTAGATTTGTAGTTTATTATGTTACACATTATGGATTTAGCAATAGGGTTTTGGTTATTTGAAAAACATGTATCTTGTTCATCATAATAAAGCCAAGAAGAGTTTGAATATTTGATTTGCTCATTAGAAAGGAAACCACCTTATACAAATGATGTCTTGCTAAAGTGAAAACCAATTGAGTATCCTTTCTATAGTGGGGCTTGCCATGATTACTAGGAGACATATGAATTTTTCCTAAGTAATGAGCATCATGAATTTCACATTTTCCCATCCATTTATCCAAAATGGTGAACTTAGATGGAGGAGATAGTGTGGATTGTGAATTGGAGGGTTCACTTATGGTTGACCTATACACTCTTGACTTGCAGATGGTAGATTTGTGAATGGTTTAAGTAACTCAGTAGGATTAATATAATTAAATAGATTTGGTGATTCCTCAGTAGGAACACAAGTGTCTTTAAGTAACTAGAAGATAATTGGATTGTCAATATCATTATTCCAACAATTAATAATATTGGAAGGGTTGAAGATCATCAGGTATAGTGAATTTCATCCTATCATAGGAAAAATTCAAACATTGATATAGGGTGGATGAAATGACATTCATGGTATAGATAGATAAATGTCTTAGGATTAGATTATATGTAAGACCTAAGTCAAGTATGTGGACTAAAGTCTCATTTAATAACATACCCCACCATAAGAGGAAGATACATAGTACCCACAGACTCACACTCATTATTATCACATGCCTTGATGGTAATTATGTTAGTTTCTAGTGTTATTGTTAAATATCCCAAATGATTTATTAATCTCAATTTAAATAAATTCAAAGTTAAGCCATTGTCTATAAACACACTTTTTACTTTGTGCCTAGAGATTATGAATTCTATATACAAGGGTAAATTATATGTGGATCCCATTGGGGAGATGCCATAATGATAAAATATGACTTCATTATTAGTGGTTAAATTTAAAAATAATGCTTAAAAATTGGATGGGTTAATGTTTTGTGGAACTTTGGACTCTTGGAGGGTTTTATACAATGTCTTTATATACATGGGATGTGTTAAGAAGCTATATGATGGATATATGAACTAGTATATTCTCAAAATTCTCTATAATATCACATTTGATCTCAATAGTAGGTGAGGAAGCACTTGATATGGTGATCATAGTGAATTTTGTTGTAATATCACAATCTTGAGATTTTACACTGATAAGGAAAACATGATGACTCACATAGTCAATACAATTGACAATAAAATCAAAAGGGTGATTAGATTGATTAATGTTGTTGGTTTGGGCTTGATCTTTACTTTATTCATTATTCCCTTTCTCATGTTTTATAAATGGATATTTTTATATGCCTAGTTTTTGATTCTTGGATGATAAATATTGGTTTTTTATTGCAATGTCCCCATGATCGATGAGGTCTTGAATGTGATGTATAAGCCTCATGCAATTATTTGATGAATGTACCTTCATCTTGTAGTATTCATATTATTCATTTTATTAGTACCATTAAGGTTTAGGAACATTCTCTTCAAATGGTTTTGTGTTTGGGAAGATGACCATGTCTACATAAACTAATGTTTGAAATACCACATCATAGGGTGCTCCCAAAGGAGTGAATTTGTATTTGTGGTTTTCTTATCTTGGTTTTACACTTGGAATGATGATATTATTAATAATTTATATTTTTTGGACTTGTTTCACATTGATTACATCGTCACCTACAACATTTTCTTCTTTGCAAAGAATTTGTGATTTTTCATTTGATTTGAAGAAGTATTATCTTGTTTGAAAAATTTAATGACACCCTTGGAAATTAAATTTCTCTCAATTTGAACTCCCTTCTCTATGATTTTTTTCAAATGTTGTGGGACATTTAAGTTGTGATTGATGAGCTGAATTTGAATTAAGATTATTTATAAAGATTATAGTAAGTTGAAATTTGGGTGGGGACCACAAAAAGCAACTTGCTAATCACCACCATCTTTACAAGGGGGAAAAAATTTCACCATTTCTTTGTTTGGTATTATATAGGTCTACCATGGTTAACTCCCATTCAACATTGTAATATAAATGATTCACAAAATTTTTAGATAGTTCTTAAAAGATAGGGATCAATCATTTGGGTAAGTGAAGAAACCACTCTAGGGCTTTCCCCCTAGTCTGCATGGGAAACATCTTAATATGTATTCATTGTTATAGGTAATGTCTGCAGATGCCATATAAAACTGTTTTATATGTTCCCTAGGATTTACCTAATGTTTGTACTTATCAAACTTAGGAAGTTCAAAATGTGTAGGAAAGGGCGCCATCATGTTGTTAATGTCAAATGAATATGGATAAATTACCTCAAATTTGAATTTTTTTTGGAAAAAGTCAAACTTACAAGCCTTATATTTTATATTTCATATTTTACTACTCGTGAATAAAGTGTGGCATGAATTGATTGTTTTGATTTGAAGTGGTAATTGTATGGGATGATTGACCAATGAATGAATTTAGGTTGGTGTTGGAATATGGAAACAAATATTGATTTTAGGGTGGGTTGTTAATGAATTAATTTGGAGTTAGATTTGGATTAAAATATGAATATGGATTTGATAGATTTGTGAAGGGATTTGTATTTTTTTATTTCAAGGTTATTGAATGCATTTTAGTTCAAGTTTGAATTTGAAAATGAATTAAAAGTTTCATTTTGATCGATGTTTGGGTTGAACGATTAAGTAGAATTGAAGGTTGGATTAAGGTTTGTGAATGTAATTTGATTTGTAGTTGACGGAATTTGATTTTTTTATGGATTTAAATTTGTGAAAAAAATTAGATTAAAACTTGAAAAATAATTTGAAGTTGCACCTAAAATAAAATTAGGATATTGATTATTTCAGATTTGGATTGATTTGTGAACTTGAATATGGATCAAGTTTGAATTTTGATGTTGATGGTTGATTGGTGAATTTAAATGAACATTCAAATTTGGATTTGGATTAATTTGTAAACTTGAATATGTATTTATTTTCATATTTTGATGTTGATTGTTGATTGCTGAATTTGAATGCACATGCAAATTTGGATTTGGATCGGATTGTGAGCTTGAATGTGTATTCAAGTTACGATTTTTATGTTCATTATTGATTGGTGAATTTGAATGCACATTCAAATTAAGATTTGAATTGGATTTATTGATGGGAGGGATTGGATTTATTGATGAGAGAGATTGAATGAACATTCAAACTCAGATTTTTATTTGTTAGATCATGGATTGGTGAGTTTGAAATAGTAGTCAAACTATGATTTAGATTAGGATTAATGATGGATGAACTCAAATATGTATTTGAATTCAAATCGGTTTGATCTAACCCTATATTAATACTAGGATTACTTGGATTTGGATTCATGGATTGATTGAACAAGGGATTATTTATTTTATTAGCTTAAATATTAATCATTTCTTGATTTAGTTGTTAGACATGAGCTTTACTAGAAAGCACATGGCTTGGTTAGGATGCTTCTTCATACATGATAGTTTTTCCTTTGTCCATGTAAAATTGGAAATTATTATTGGTTGAAATTATGATGATCTCATTATTCTGTAATGAACCATGAAATGTAGCTTGATCTTGGACGGGGGATGATGCTTCATTCTTAACAATCAAGTGACGTAAATTTTGGACTTCAAAATTTGAGGGAAGCTTAGCCCATACAATCAAAGCATGGAAAAAGACTTAATATTTGTTGTATAGGATATATTCAATGACTTAAAAGGGGGTAAGATGGATCTAAGGCTATTCTCCTCTTGGTAAGATCCCTTTTTTCCCTCATTGTCATGGATTTCATGGATCTCAACTCGATGTTCTTGGTTACCAAAGTTAAAAGGATCGTTACTAAAAGGATCTTACCTCAACCTAGGGTTGTTCAATATATCCTTGTCCCTAGTGATAGGAAACATTGTTAAAAAGGCTTGACTCAAAAATAAAAATATGAAAGACCAACACTAGAAAGTAGTTTGATTGACAACAAATTTTTGAGTTTTTGACTTTAGAATTTTCTTGAATTATAGGTTTTGGATATGATTTAGTTTAACTTTAGAACTAATTTTTTTTTTTCAAACAAATGACTTTGAACACGTCACTTTCACAAGAAAGAAAATTAAATAAGTTCCCACTTTAAACATGCATGTAATACACAAAAAGGGATAAAACTAGGATAAAAGACTTGAACAAATTTTAGGTTTTCCTTGCTACTTAATTTCCATTTGCATAGTGTTAGTACAATATTTTAGAGTGATAACCATGCAGGAAGTGATATTCCCATATCCCATTAAATCCACTTTTAAGAGTATGTGTAAACTAACTTTTTGAAGATAATCACTAATCGATGCACCAAATTTGAATAGTAAAATGGCTCACCTAGGATTAAGTTTTTCATAATATTGTATAAGAAGAGTCATCTAAATAAATTTTAGTAATGACGTGCAATACCATGGAAGAATTTTATTTAACAAATGCACACAAATGGGTCTAGGCCCAATGTTCCCAACCTAGTCATAAAATTTCAATAGATTAATGTTAGAAAGTTTAAACTTCAAGGAAATTATTTAAAACTTGGGTATTAGAGATTCGAATCCCCTAATATCATGGTGTGATTAAAACACAACACCACTTAGGCCTTTTAAATAATTGTCACTCAATTTGTATACCCCATTGTACATGAGGTTTGGCCTACCATATGGCGGTGAAATCCATGGTTGATAGAGCCCATAGAAAGATACAAATAAATAATTTAATACTTGTCTTTTATTCCCAAGTTCATCACCAATGTGATTCGAAGGGATGAACATACACAAAGTCACCACCTGGGTAACACAAAAGTTATAAGGTTGATTTTGATTCCCAAATATCATCACTAATATGACACCAAGGGAATAACATACACAACCTTGTAGTGCACACAAGAAGATTAATTTAAAAAGAGGGTTAATTAACACTTAAATGAAAATGTGAGCTAATTACTATAGAAAATAATTGCTAAAATGATTGCTTGAAAAAAAAATGACAAGGTTAGTCCAAAAACTAAAATTGAAGAAAAAATATTAACAATAAATAAAATTGGTTTTTTGGATTATTATTTTTTATTTAAACTTGGACTAAAAACCTACAAAAAAATGTTAAAATCTTTTGAAATCTAAAAGAGCAAGGGAACTTAAAAAATTATCCAAAAAGACAACAAAAAGATGGAGGAAAAACATAAATCATTAGCTCTAGAATTATTTCACTATTACATAGTTGGAGTAAACATTGAATTCGTTAGAAGATGAAAACTATATAAAACATAAAGTACAGAATGCAAGGCATATGCAACAGAGTGATTTCAATGTTTTGAATGATTTTGTTGTTTCATTTTAGGATTTTTATTTTATGTAGAATGATTTTATTATTTCCTTTGACAATTTCACCATTACATAGAATGATTTCATTGCTTCCTTTGATGATTTCATAGTTCACTAGAAATATTTTTTTATTCTATAGAAGTGAGTCAAAACATAAAACAAAACGAAAAATAGAGAGAAGAATTGAAATATAAGGGGGCTAGGCAATCAAACCACACATAAAAATTGTCAAAAAAATGAAAAACTATGAAGATATGAATAAAATTACCACATAAATAAATTTGTTGTTTGCCCCAATGAATTCTATGAAAACATCTCTGATTTATCTGTTATGTATGTTAATGTAAAAAATCCCATAAAATCATAAACTATATCTATAAGTATAAACAAAAGCTTTTAGAACAAATGTTAAAAACATGTACACAAGAAAAGCAATAAAAATAACCAAAATAACTTCCTAAATGAACCTATGATGTGAAAGATGAGGGAAAGGTCCCACCAAGTGTGCTAGAATGTATAGTGTGAAATTTAGAATGTAAACTAAGAAGACAACATGCAATGCAATCCTTCCTAAACTACACTAATCTCTTTATAGATCAACATCAATGAAAGAAAGCTAAGTAATGAAATACTTACAAAGTATGAAATGTATGTTTGTCTCCCTCTCCATTGTGTGACCAATGGTAGATTTGATCCTTCTTGATTGATGTGGGTGCTCAAATATTCAAACAAAGGGAATTGGGAAACATGTGATTATAAATTGATTTGATCTCAATGGATTCACAAGGATAATTTGATAGAGTTTCAATAGCTTGAAGGTAGATGTATTGAATGGAGAATTGGACGTCAATTTATAGGCTTGATGATGATGAGATGAATGGTTGAGAATAATATAAATTTATCAAATAATAATAATAATCAATGGTTGAATTTGAGTCATCATCCCAAAGGATGAGGACTAATTCCCATGTGTTGAGAGGAAGGGGGAGAGTTAGTTATTAATTGAGTGACTCAACATGAATGGGTCAAGGTAGTTGAAAAGTCAAGGTATGAATCATAAGTTGGTTGAAATGTTATAAGATGACCCATAATGTGGTTGAGGAAGTTGAATAAGGTGGTTGGATGAGTCAAATTTTAGTTGAGAAAAACATGAAGGATATCTACACGAGGTGAAAAATATGGATTTTTAATTAGTTTTAGAGGAAATAGGTGTGTATAATTTAATTAATTAATTATGAATTAATCAATTATTCAAAATTTAGAGGGAAATAATGTTAGTATGAACTCAAATTGGGGATGGTGAAGGGTTAGCATGTCAAATTTAATTTCAAAACTAAATGGTCAAATTTAGGTGTCTATAATGGGAATGGGTCATCATTTTATCAACGATAATACACCATGTTTTAAATTAATTACGAATAGAGTCTTTGATTTAGAATCTTCATCGCTTCCCTCATTCTTAGGTTCTAGTTCTTTTGTTTATGCATCATAAAAATCATAATGTCCTTCTGAGGATGAGACATCAGATGAAGTAAAGGAACTAAAAATTAATGGATAAATAAACTTAGTTCTCAATTATTTTGAATAAATTGACTAAATATAAATGGTAGGTGATATAAAAAAATTTTGATCAGGAGTTTGATGGTAATATTAAATTTTTAATGAAATATGTGGAATTTAATGATGCAAAGTTAAAAAAATTCAAAACATTTAGTGCATTGAAAATGAATAATCCACTTCTTAAAGTGTATAAAACTTCTAGATTTTGGAGTTACAAGATATGATACGACCATATACTATACATGGTGTAGGTTTGGGTCTATTTATTTTGACCTGCATCACTGTAGGATAAAAAACCTATCAAGATCTTGACATCCCCATATTACCATTCTATAACCCTGAGTACCCATTCAAGGTTTGGAAGAAGGTTATTAAGTACAAGTTTAGCATGTCATAGTATGGATTATGACCAAACATGGAAATGATTAGAGATAATATTGAGATGGGACAAATAGTGAAACAAATGAACAATCACACATACATAGATGGTCGTGTATGCATATAAGTATATTTTAGGTTTTATAAATAGTTCAAAAGGTTTTCTATCAAAGAAAGCAAATTTTCAATTCATGAAGTGTGGGAATGACATAAAGAATTAGATACCCAATAAATTATCTTATTATATATTGATTAGGGAAATAAAAAATAATATATAAAAAAATGAAGTATATCACCCTCAAAGTTAAGTATACTCTCTTTTTTTTGCATTAATTCCTCTTGCTAAACCATTTTCAAGGCTTCAAAATTAGCCTACCATACTTCCTTTTGAAATCCCTAGAGTGTACTACACTAGCATACTATATCAATTAAGCCAATATAGTCACCACCAGGGACTCCTTCTCATGTTAGTAAAACATGGTGAGACCTTTTGAGGTAAGGAGGTCTTACTAGAGGGGTCCTCTATTGAGGAGAACTCCCTTGAGGAAGATCCTACCTTAGGATCTCACCATCTGATACCCATCTTTTCCTATGTTATCCTTAATTTTAGGATTTCTATCAGGGATCCTCCCTTGAAACTCTCTATCTTCAAACCTAAACCCCTTATGCTGGAAGAAGGAAATCTAGTGAAGGTGATGGGTAAAGGCAAGATCCCCCTATCAGAGGTGATTAAAAATAATTAGGATTAGTTGGAAAGGTTTAATAAAAAACTACATAAGGCAAGGATGTATTTGACAAGTTTAATCCAAGATTATAATTCCATGAATAAAGAGGTCTCCAAAATTATTTAATCTTTCTCTCAACTAGAAAAGGATAAAGGTACTCCCCTAAAGTAACCTATCAAGGAGGCAACGACTTCTTCCCTAAACCTTCCCCAAAAATCCCCCACCAAGATGACCCCTGTGAAGGAACAACTACAAAAGAGACCTAGAATGATCCTGACTAAGGAGGATACAGAAGGCCCAAGTAATAGAACTATGGCCAGAATCATACAAAATAAATAGGTTGAGAAAAATAAGGAGACATAGGCTATGAAGGTACTTATAGAGGGATCCCCCCTCTTGGAATAGATTCTCCTTTTACTTTCATTTTGCTTTTGTCCTTCATATGGTTAGTTAGTTGCTTGTACTATTTTTTTGGGTTTTGACTCTTAACTTGTGGAGCTTGTTTCAATTTATTTAACTTTGTTTATAATCTAGTTCTTGGTCCCTATAAAACTAGGATTTTTACATAATCAAATAAAAAATATATAAATCAATGATTTTTTTATTTATTATAACCATTCTCAACCCACTACCACAAAGTTAAGAAAATGCAATAGAAAGAGGATTTAAAATTGATGATCTTCAATAATGTCTTCATGTTAGGAATATTTCTATTGGAATGCTTCAGATGATTGTATTATTAAATAATAAATCAAAGGTTACACAGTAGCAACATGTTAGGAATAGTACATCCTAACCATCTATTATTGTTTTTACATATTATAATAGTCATAATTTGGTTAATTAGCTTAGGTGCCTATTTTGTAGTTTGGGCCTACCCTTGAGCATTAGGATTATGATTTATTATTAGGATCAGGTGCCTATTTTGTTTTTGAGGTAAACCCTTGAGTATTAGGGTTATGGTTGTAATGCTATATATTGATATTGTAATAAATAAAATAGAATAATATATTTTTGTATCTAAGATTTAAACTCAAGGAGGGGAATATATATTGACAATTTATAAATAACACTTGGATACATTTGTAATGAATACTTACTACTATATAATACTAATTTTCATGAATTTGTTAGATAAGTGATGTATGAATGAGTTTACCATATTAGAAATTTATTAAACGATTTGTGTTTTTTGTTGAATGTGTTGACAATTTATAGACAATCGTTAGAGACATTTGTAGCAAATACTTGCAAATATGTAATGTTATTTTTCATGAATTTATTAAAAACATGTTAAAAATATGTATGCTTGCCTTTAGTATATTGAAAATTTACTTAATTATTTTATGTCTTGTGTTAAATGTATTGATTATTTCTCATGAATATTTACTTATATTGGTTTTTTCAACTATATTGTAGATCGATGATCACTTCCCTCAGAGAAACACCATTACATAGGTGTTTGACATATGTATACATGGAAAATGTGTTTTCATGCACCCTAACAATATTAGTCATTGAGAAAGAGAGAATTTAAAATGTATTTGGAACCTGAGGTCTATGGGCAATGGAGAACACAATCATAGCCACATGGTAGTACAACACATGAACCACAAGTTAGTCGTGAACAAGATGGGGGATGGGATGATATGATAACTCATTTGTTTTCTCATATTTCTAGTAATGTTTACAATGATGATATTCAACAAAAAAATAAAAATGAAAATGAGGGTGTTAATACTATGACTGAACCTTGTGAAAGTCAAGATGAAAAACCACTTAATAGTGGAAAAGAGTTCAATACAGAAGATGAGTGCCTTAATTATATAAAAACATAGTAAAAACTCCATTGTTTAAAGCTAGGGAGGCTAGAACAATAATGTTGAATGGAACTTTAGCATTGATGGACTTGAAGGTTAGATTTGGATGGTTAAATTTAATCTCATTACACTACTAAAATAGGAAACAATTTAACTTCCAAGTAAAATTATGATATTTTATTATAAATACTCTTCTATTAGAGGTATTATTTTGGTTATAATTAAACTATATATGATGCAATTTTAATACATTTGTATGTTTCTAAAAAGAAGTTAATCTGCTTGAGGAAAACAAATTCTTGCATCACAACAAATATTATCTTTTTTTATGATTTCATATATCAAATATGATGCATGCATGAATGACTACATATTATTTAGGAAATAGTATGAGGATGATAAAATTTATCCCAATCCTAAGTGTATTCAATGTTGCTTCAATCTTGGTCTCAATAGATATCAAATTTTAAGGAAATTTTTATGACATTTCTCATTGATTAGTGTACTGCAACATATTTATCATTGCAACTCACTTATAGATTATGACATGAAATGCCAATAATATAATTTTTTTTGGAGTAACATGCATACCAAATGATATCCAGGTTATGTAAACATATTGAGCATAATTAGCCTAAAAATTCTAATACAATGCAAAGAGTGTTAGGCTAAGTCTTGCATTGAATGATGTAAATCCATATTCTGATTTATAAAGAACATATCTAGTTTAGCCTATTGTTTTGATAAATTATAAAATTCCTCCATGGATAATGTTATGAAAAGATCATTCATTTTTGTCTCTACTAGTCCCTTGAAAGAATCAGGTGAAAAACATGGATGTTAACCTTGAACCTCTTTTTGATGAGTTCTAGATTTTATGGAATGGGATACATATGTGTGATGTTTCGAGACCACTTGAAAATAAACTTTTCAAATGCCCTAGAATTATTTTATGAGAAATTAATGATTATCTAGGATTATTAGTTTGTTTGAGTTGGAATACTAATGGAGTGCATGCATGTCCAAGGTGTGATAAACAACTATGTTTAAGATACTCCCATGATTTGAAAAAACACGTGTATGAAGGACACAAAATATTTTAAGGATGGACCATCCATATTGTAGTGAAAAAAAATCAAAATCTAAAGTTCAAATGGAAATGAGGGAACCACCAAAGTCAATATATCATAGTGATTGGTTGCAATGTTAATGATGCTTGTGAGGTAGAGAATATTATGGTACTAAAAATCTAGTGAAGATTAGAGAGGGAAAATGGAGGTGTAAGTCAAACACACATAGATGTAATTCCTAAGGGAATGAAAAGGTGTTCTATATTTTATAATATTCATATTGGAAACATTTATTAGCATTTAAACTCCTTGACCTACTACATATATTTAAAAATGTTATTGTATCGATGTGGTTATATTTTTGAATAAAAGAGAAAGATATATTAGAGTTACAAAAATACCTCAAGTCTTCTAAAACTAAGAAAATTCTATAGCCCAGGATTAATGTAACATATGCAAAAGCTCCATGGATTCTAGGTGAACCCAATGTTGCAAAATCCACCAAGGTCATATGAGATATATGCCCACCTCAATTATATGGATCATCTCTAAAGAGAGATATCACTGCTAATGGAAAATTATAGGGTTGAAAAGACATGATTGACACAACACTTTAAAACTAGGTTGAAAATATTTTTAATTAATTTATATTTTTATCCATTTTAGTTTATGATTTTATCTAAAAAATTAACTTTCCCCCTCTTTTTTTATGTGACGTCATATATGTCTTCTTGATTTAAGGGGACATAATGTGTTTACACCTGATCTCATAAAGGCCATTTTTAAACTCTATAAATTCCAAATACGGTTATCAAAAAAGGATTTTTACACCTCTAATATAAAATAAATGAGAAATGAATTGAAGAGATAGTTTATATTTGTGAAAAGGAGCTGCCAAATTCCATTTTCAACTCCCTGGTTCATATAGTAGTCCATTTAATCAATGATATTAATATTGCTATTGTTGTTAACACTTGATAGATGTTTTGGCATAAAATGTATATGAAGACACTTAAGGGGTTTGTCAATCAGTTATTCTTTCCAAAAGGATATAATATTCAATAGATGTTTTACTATGTAACTAAATATTTACAAAAGGAATGCTTTGAGATAACTTGCATATGAGATGTTAATTATGATGTTGGCCATTTAAAGGAGACATTATAAGGATGATGTAGGGGAAGAATATTGAGTAAATATATTATTATATGTAAGCACATAAATTGTATAAATTATATGAACATTATTTATTATTTGTAGGTAAAGTAAAGGAAGAAGCCATCAATTAGTTTGTGCTCTTAAACACAAAGGAAAGGAAAATTTTGATTGATATACAAAAAAAAGAGAGGAGCATGAAAATGATAAATGTGATTATATAATACAATATTCTCGTAAATGTTATCCCCAAGTCTTATACATTGAATGGCAAGATAACTATACTCTAAATTAGATGCATGAAAGTTTAGAAGATTTTGATGACACTTCCCTTGTAAGCATGTGTAGACATCCATATTTGGTACATATTTTGTTTATAATTTATTTATTCATAGCCTTAGATATATATACCTTTTGATAGAGAATTGATTATTTAGTGGTGTGATATTATGTGGGATTCTTGGCTATGTGTCTCTTTTTATTGTAATGTTTGACCTCTTATGTATTTCTGTTCATTACTCTATATTATAGCCATCATGTTGCAGGGATCCATAAGTGCCTATGGCATTTTATATATTTTGAATATTTGGACACTACATTCAACTTAGGACATTACCATCTATGCTAGTGTCTTGAATCAGATGGTAGTGTCCCACCTAATTATCTTACCATTTTCAATACTTTTTGCTTTGTGATTATTTTCAAGGATTTGAATGTTTGTTTTATGATTAGATTTCATGCACCATTAGGTCTTAATTCAAATTAAAAGGTTACACACATGCACATAATGTCAAGGCATAGTATTTGATAGCAAATCAAGCCTATTAATTAGTAGATACATTATTTACTCAAAAGGTATTAAATCACACTATGAACTAGATTTATATAACTAAAGTTTGAAGTATTAAAAAAATTGAAATTTGTACTTTAATTGCTTGTACCAAGGGTTGAAATAGGATAAATAACATATAGTTTCATAATAAACATCACACACATACACCTATGAGGGACAACTATATGAAATTATGAGGCCCTCTTCAGAGAATATGGATATGTAGGAAAAACTCAGCAATAAGATAGTTGTTAGGGTTCATTCAACTCACATGCTAACCTATTTTTATTGAGTCATAGGTGTTAAATAAGCAAGAAGCTAGGGTCTTGCTATCACAAAATGATCACATGCAATATGATCTCAAATTTAGATAGAAACATGAAACATAGGTAAAAACACAAGTTTAAGGATAAATTGAGTTGATTATAATACATAAATGAAACCATTGAAATTAGGACACTAGCATTGATGTTAGTGTTTAAAATCTGATGATATTGTCTAAGCCAAAAAAAGAGACAAAAAGAGAATGAACAAAACATAGGGCCACATTACAAGGCTAGGATAAAGTGAAACAACTATGGTGATCCAAAACATAATGATAAATAATATATATTCTCTCTTAACCCTTAGTCACATAGTATATTAATTGAATTTATTGCACATGCTTGAATAAATTTGTTGTTGATAATGTATTACATTGCCTAAATATTTATATTACATTGGAGCATTAAAATCCCATTTTAAATAAAACATTCTGGTGAACCCATCCTCTGAGAAAAAATCAAACCAATACCTAGCTGACTCTAATATTTTAGCTTGCTATAGTTTTAGATTGTTATATTTTCTAGATCTAATTTTTGTATGGGCATAGTGTAGGTGATGTTTGTTCTCCTTGTTGCCTAGCCCTTGTGCTTGTTATTTTGGGAGTGTTTGATTTATAACCTTCAAAATGAAATCCAATAATGAAGAGCCTATGAAACCTCATCCTTTTAATTTCATCTTTAATATTCTTGATGACCAATACAATGCCTATGAAGACCTTATGGCTAATAGGCAATATGATAAAAAGTATTATTTTGTAGCAAACCCTTATACTTATCCTAATGAATGGACCAATGATATAGTTAATGAAAATGCAAATATTGATGATTACATAAATAACTATAACATAATATGATTATGATTATGATAATTATTCCACATATTTAAAATTTAGTGTGATAAGCCTAGCTCTCTTATTTCACCCATGTTTCTTGATTTACAATCTAATGATGTATTGCTTGAGAAAACACCTAGTTTATCTTTACCATTTTCTAGTGTATTACATCACATACAATGTTATAAAATGAACATGCATGCAAATAAAATAAATAATATTATTTAAAATGTTGATTATAACATTCTTCCATGCATAGAGTCTTCTCATGACATCAATGAAAAAAAATTGAATGCATATCTAATTTGCTAAATGATGCAAATGTTACAAAATTTGAATGACTTAATTTTTTTACCAAATGTTCAAAATGTTACAAAGATTGAAAATTATTTTCCATCCTTAGAAAATGCAAATAGTGAATATACCTCTCTATATGAAAATTATTATCACTATATCTCAATGATACAAATGCATGAAATTATTCTCTTCCTCCTCCTTCTAGAATGGAAACATGAAAATCATAGCACTAGTCAAAGTAGTATAAATGATACATGTGAAAATTAATCCAATGATTGAAATAATTTTGATTGGAATGACAATTATTATAGTGTCCATAGTTATGAAGATGAATAGTTTCATACCATGTATTTTCCTTCTAATTAAGTGATGCATAATGAGAAACAAAGTGAAATTTCATTTATCTCATGTAATTAAAATTCACATAATCAAACCCTTGGATAACATAATATACATGATATGTCAGTTTAGCTTGTATGCAATGATTATTTAAAAAATGGGCATGAAAATCTTCATGATAGTCCAAATTATATAATAGACTCTTTAGACGCATCATGCCACATGAATGTTCCTTTATGCAATACTTATAAAACACATGTTGATTACAACTTAGAGTGTAATGATAGCTTTAATGGGTCTATTACCACTATAATCCATATAAATTGTAAATTACAACCTATCAATGCATCTTTCCATACTATTGACATTCCTACTAGTCACAATGTATCCCTAATGAATGTTGTAGGAGATCTGCAAAAACAAATTCAATTCCCTATTAAAAATTATTATCATGTCATGAAAATATTTTGGAAGGTCAACCTCTTACAAGAAATGTTTTTGAATATCCTTAACCAACTGAATTTGTCATGACTACACTCCCTTTGTTTGATGGTCAAGATGACTCTTCCATCCATTTGACCCAATACGTACATGAATTTAGTCCTTGGGATAAATATGAACACTTATTACTAAAGGATTTTCATAGAAGTTTAACAAGAGTAGCTAATGATTGGTTTAATAATATCCTCGACAGTTCCTTACCCACTTTTAGAAAGCTAGAGAACATATCCATATCAGAGTTTAAAAAGAATGATGTGCCCAACTTTGCATTAGAACATTTTAATGGATTAAATAAAAAATCTAATGAGTCTATTCATGATTATGCTATATAGTTTAATAATGATGATATTATTTGACATATCAACCCTCAAAATTGCAAGTACAATTCATATTCAATAGAGGTATCCTTTCTTCACTTAAGGAGAGAGCATTAAATAAGCCTTATAATTAATTTGATAACTTATATATGTATGTACACAAGTATGCATGTGTGTTAGTGAAAAACCACACAAAATTAAATGCAGATTCACTAGAAGGTAAAAGTTTTGTAAAGGATTATTACTAAGTAAAAGCACCAACACCAAAGGTTTAAAAATCATCTCCAACACCTTATCCTAAACCAACACTGTATAGCAAGGAACCAACAATAAAATTACTCTATAGAGGAAAGGAATAAACATACATAATACCCACTATAGTTAGAGCATCTAATTATACTCAAAGACATCTACTTCAGTTTGGTCACACAAAGGATTGACCACATGAAATATTTAATATATTATTAGATAAGATGTTGATTACTCTTCCTACAAACTACTATCATCCATCACAAAAATTATAAAAGATAAAATGACAAACATTTTGCACTTATCATGGTATTAACAAACATCATAACAATAATTATTGTGCTTTATGACACAAGCTTGCATAATTGGTATATGAAGGTGTTATTACATTTAAGAATGAGACCACAAGGTCTCCTTCTCCGAATTCTTCCACAAGTCATTATTAGAGGAATGAAACATCCCATGACACTCCTACCAAGGACTAAATGGCCTATCAGCCTATAAAGAAACATACCATTGGAAAAATTCCTTCTCTTAGTACCCATGCTACAATGACTAATCTTTCCAACATTGGTCTTACCAAGGAACCATTGGTTGATCAATCTCTTTCTAAAGTTGAGCTTGGGGAAAGTACATATCAAAAGGTTTAATAATATAGTCATACATCAACACCTATGTTTTCCATGCAACAAGAATGGGTATCAAAATTAAATTAGAAAACAAATATTCAATTACATCATAATCATTATAATCAAGCATTTTTATTTCTAACTGGATTCCAAGGTATACATTGATTACATTAAAATTTAAATCAAATCAAATGAACAACAATAGTATTTCACTAACAAACTAACATCAAAATTCAAAAAAATCACATGAACTAAAATTAAAAACACTCAAATCAATGTATTAAAGTCATACACTCATAATAAAATGCCAAGAATAATGCCATCATATAATACATATCAAAACAAAACATTATTCATATAATAAATCAATTGTATGTTGGGGGAATAACCCCTACAACTTATGAGTCATCATTGTCTACATCCAAGTGCCTCACACCCCTTAATGTGGAGGCTTTAACATCTAGCTTGGGACCATGAGAGCAAGACCGCTCTCACAATATCTCATCTTTGGCTCCTAGATGGCACTATTTCTTATCATGTTCATGTCGTAAGTCATTATCTCTCTCAATCAACAACTACATGATCTTTGTAGAGCTCCTCTTGGGGAAACTCACTTGGCCACCTTTGCATGTAGTTTATCTCTCTTAGTTATTATTGCATGGAAGGCAACCATAATCAATGTAAAATGATCAAATAAGGGTGCATGCACAACAAAAATATCAGTCATTTACTCCAAGACACTATCACCAATGATGTCCATTGATAAGTTATGCATTGAAGTACACATGTAAATATTAACCATCATGGCCCACTCTTGGTTGCCTGTAACCACAAAAACAACCATGGTAAAATTTAGATATATATCTCAATATGATATAAAAATAATGGTTTATGAAAAAGGTAAAACAAATCATATAATATGCTTACACATGACATGAATAAATGCCTTGTATAGAGGTTGGGGCCAGGCAAGAGCACTTACACCTCTACCTCCTCTGCCATTGACTTGTCTTGTAGGTACTGCACAAAGAGGAGCCCTAATAACATGAAATAAAAATGGCAATCGGGTATTAGTCCATCATTGGGTGTACTTGGATGTGTAACCAAAATCATCCCCATCTACTCATGGAACTATAATATCTATCTCCCCATATAGGAGTGGTACTATATTAGAAAAAATGGGGGCAACCTTACCATTTATCCTATGACTGGTTTGTACTAAATGCTATCATGGATATGGATTTAAGGGGACTCCCTGCTAAATCCAAAACTAGCAGAACACATGATCAAATTGAAAACTTTCATAAACCATAGGGAACCAATCCACAAACCATAAACTAACTTACACTTGTCGAAACTCTTTCCCATCCTCAGACCTAAAACCAAATTTCCTATATGGATGTTGCTTTATCTAATCAATAATAATTAAATCATGTATAATATGATACTCCATGGTTATGTTACCCCTATGTCAGGGTAACACCCATTGAGATGTAAACATTTATGGATTGGCCACCCTGAAAGTGGCCCACCAACTAGTCACACAATAAAAATATGCTCATAGGCCCATATATGTATAAGTGTGACCACTCCAATGTCTCTACCATGAGTTTGCAAATAAAATTTGTTCAAATCCCTATATAAATGGGCCACCATAGTGCACCCCAATAATATCATGTACCTCTCTCCTCAAATTTGTGAATAATGTGATACATGCATTATTATATCTCAATCCCACCATCATATACAACAATGAAGGAATATGTAAGCAATAAATAAATTTCTTGTAATTGTGGAACATTGGATCTAATTAATTTTTCTAGGTGGACTATCTTAGATGGCTCTACCTCAGCTCATCTCTACCCTATGAAATATACATGGGATATGTGAATATATCCAACACTAGGGTCACCTGATACTTAGGCCCCCTCTCTTTTAATTGACAAGCATAGAATTTGGTACACATCCTCTAATGTAATAATCATCTCCTCTATGAGGAGATAGAAATTAAAAGTATAAACATTCCACCTCTTAGCTAGTGTTGTAATCAGATGCACATCATAATGAATCTTGCCTAGTTATCCAACTAGACCAAGTCATGCCTAATCTAATATGGCCTATTCTCCTACATCTAAACCCAACTCATTCAAATTAGATAGATGCCTTCCATAACTAAACTCATAAAAGTGCACATCCTTCTATAAAAATTCAATATAAATAAGCAATGTTAGTCATCAATGTAATAAATAATTAGCATCAAGAAAGTGATAAGTTATCTTAGCTCTAGTGGATGTTAACATCAAATGATACCATTTAATTTGGATGGTAGCATATGGAACTACCATCGAAAATAGGACACTACCATCAAAAGTTCAACAATATTGTCTAAAGTACCAATGGTAGAGTCCAATGAAACTTACAAGGTTAAAATTGGGCCCAAAAATCAAAAGAATTGAAAACACAAGAAAGTCATAAAAATTATTAAAAAAGTCATTTATTAGCTCATCAAAATATTGGCTTGTCAAGGTGTTCCACAAACCTCAAATTTTAAGGGACAAAGGGATATTGATTGAGGAATTTTCATAAAAATATAGATCATAAAATAATAACAATTCAAAATGAAAATGAAATGAAAATGATTTTTTCAATTTACTATATATAGTGATTGAATTTTGAATTAGACGTGTGCACTCATGCATTTAAAAATACAATATATTGATCTTAGTATATCTGAATAGAGAACCATAAGTTGCATTAAATCCCATACAAGGATTTCTTCCATGCTATTTAGTTTCATGAACACTACCTATAACTTCAAAAGTAGCATATTCCAATCTATAAGCAAAATATGATAATTTTTATAAGATAAATATTTTTTCTCCAAATATTACAATCACATGTATTCCAAGGTATAATACTTATACATGATTCATTAAGACATGGTTGATACATATATAATATGGTCGTCTTATCCTTTTGTGATAAGGTGCCTACTAGGTTACATTTCCCTCATCCCAAAATGTGGTGCATATAAGTGGGGACATGTCATATGAAGATGAGTTGAAACATACACAACTAGAAAAATTGGCAAAAATTGATTAGTTTACATGATTCAGATATGCACTTGGGTCAAAATATTATACATTTGCCACTAATTTTCATAGATTTGGGACATTTTGTTTACATTTTTGTCAAATTCTAATCACAGTGACAGAATTTGGGGGCATATACCATGCACATGTACTTCAATTGACATAATTATATACAACTTTTATATATTTGAGGTTACATTTTGACATATACTTCAACTTGAGACACATTAGAGGTGCATATGCCATGTAAATGCACAAAATAATAGATACACATATAGATTATACATAGCTTATAGTAGGCATGATGGAAGGCATAAACAAAGTTTATTTCTTCTCTCATTTACAAATTGATACATCAACCTTACCAAAATGCACTAATTGAATCTTTATATGTCTGCAAGAGTTGGCTCCCTTGAGCACTGTGATCAAGATTAAATGTAATTAATGGACTTGGCACTACTTCCTTTTTATAGATTGAGATGGTTACACCATTTCACCTTAGAGAGATTGGATAGAGTGTTAGATTTATTGAGATTATTTATTTACACTTGAGTTGTGAAATAGAGATTCAAAACCCTCAATGGACTTGGCACTACTCCCATTATACCAAGTTAGGGGCATGATCTACCCAACTCTCATTTTCAAAAGCATCTCTAGGATGAAACACACATGGTCGCTTGTGGACTTATTCATTTCCATGGCTATAAAATTTATGGGGCCTCAAGTCCCTTTCTATGTCTCTATCCTCCATGACAAAGATGATATTATAGAGACATCAATATACAACATATATACATGTGGATTATTTCCATGTTATTTATTTCTAAATAATTTGATTATTTCTCATTTTTAGATTATATATGATAATTATATTGTAACATGATTTTGGTTGTATGACAAGAGATATAAAGTCAAGTTGGATCTATCATGAGGCTAAGGCGTGTTTACACACCGAAATATGAGCTTACTTTAAATCTAATTATTTGATTTGATGTAATTAATAGATTGGGGGGGGGGGGGATGTAGATACCTATTTTATTACAAGCTTTTATTTATAATGTATATTTGTATAGCCTTGGATGTATATACCTTTTGATAGAGAATTGAGTATTTAGTGGCATGATTTTACATGGGCCTGTTGGATTCATGTCCTTTTTTTGTTGTAATGTCTAACCTATTGTGTCTTTATATTCATTACTCTTTATATTCATTACTTTATGTTCTATCCATAATGTTTTAGGGATCCTTAAGTGCCTGATGTAATTTTTATCTTTTGAGTCTCTAAACACTACTGTTCAGCTTAGGACACTATCATCCATGCTAGTGCCCTAAATCAGATGATAGTGTCCCACCTAATTTTCTTCCATTTTATGTACTTTTTACTTTGTGAAAATTTTAATGATTTGAATGTTTTATTATGGTATACTTTCATGTGCCATTAGGCCTTAATTCAAGCTAAAAGGTTCCCTATATATAAAAGGGTTGGGCATAATATTTGATTATCAAGAAAGCTTTTCAATTAACATATACATTACTTATTCAAAATTAATTGAATCAAACTATATACTATATTGATATAAATGAAGTTTGAAATATTAAAAAGATAAATTTGCACGTGCATTACTTGTACCAAGGGTTACAATAAGATAAAGAACATATAGTTTCACAATCACCATCACACACATACACCTAGGTAGGAGAACTACATGTGAGTCTAAGGATCTCTTTAATGTATATGGCTATGTAGGTAACACTTAGAAATACAAGGGTTTCTAGGGTTAGCTTGACTCATGTTCTAACCTATTTTTATTGATTCATAAGTTTCCAAGAATCAATAAGCTAGGGTTTTGTTGTTATAGACTGATCACACATAATCTGATCATAAATTCAGACATAAACATGAAACATAGGTATATGTGTAAGTTCAAGGAATAATTGATTTGCTTACAATACACAAATATAACCATTGAAATTAGGACACTATCATCAATGTTAGTGTCCCAAATCTAATGATAGTATGTAGGTGAGAAAAAGAGGAAAAAGCTAAAAAGAATGAAACATAGGGCTACATTACATGATTAAGATGAAGCTAAATGATTACAGTGATCCAGAATAAAATGAAAAATAATAAAATATCTCTCTTAACCCTTAGTCGCATATTATATTTATTATTTTTATTGCACATGCTTGAATAAATTTATTGTTGATATTGTATTACATTGCCTAAATTTGGATATTACATTGGTACATTCAAAGTTTTATTTCTATAGGGTATTTCTATAAAATCCCATTTTAGATAAAACACCATGTATGTATATGTTTTAAACATTGTGTGTGGGTGTGAACATATATTAAGTCTCTCAATTCTTATTGAAATGAATAAAATGTATACACAATCTTTATTATTTAAAGTTTATGTCTTAAAACAAATGTTATTTTTGGTGACAATTCATAATGCGATGTGGGTGGATGATAAATATTTATAGATCAATAAAATTGATTAAAAAAAGTACTATAATTGTGGTGTAGTATTTATATTTGAACAAGCAAGTTGGTAAAGTGTAAGTGAGAAAAAATTGGTTCAAAAGTAACTGGATTAAGTTGGAAAGATTCAATAAATAATTTGAGTGGACTTTCAAACTTCTCAAATCATAATTTTTTTGATGAAAATGGTACTCATCCATTGACAACAAATATATTAGGCCTTTTGTTCATGGAAATATGTATGCATTAGGTTTATCAAAGGAGTTGTTGGACTCAAATGAAACTTATGTGCTATCACAACATTGTGGGCACATATATATTTTATTTTTATCATACTTATAAATGTTAATACAATTTACTATGTCCTTAATCTATATCATGTCTAGAGATATGTGTGGGTTGACCTATGTCACACTCATCATTAATAATTATATTCATTAATTAGTTATCACTTTAGGGTGAATTAATTAAGATAAAGGGGTGGGATAAATGGGTGTGACCACAAACTATGGCTCTAGGTAAGATTCTTAAAATCGAGGTAAAAATCCTTAAAAAAGAGATTGAGTCATCGATGGGAATTGATCTTCGGCTCTAGGGTTTTCTTTAGTGGATCGAATATGATCTACATGGCCTACAATCTAAGTTGACAAGTAAAGCAAATAAGATCAATCAATAATTAGATAATATCATGCAAAAAAATAGTACAAATATGAATGCTCATTAACATCCACCAAACTAGTTACAATTCACTACTACTCAAACCAACCATGGTGAATATTTGGGTCAAACTAATGCATAACCTAACCCAATCCAAATAAAAATATACTGTATTTATAGAACATGATTACAAAATTGGAAATGTGTAAGTTTGATGGGAAGGATTTGGTCACTTTGGTCAACCAAAAGGATATATTTTCTAATTTAATTCAAATTCCATGTGGACAAAATGTGGTAATGGCATCCTTGCATTTATATTAAGAGCATTTCATTGTTATACATGTATTTAATCTCAAAATAAAAATAAGGGTCTAATTATTACTTGGTTCATGTTCATGAATGAGCTGTAGATGTAAAACTGTAATAGTGTAACAAATAACTACTTCAGTTAGTTAGCAAAGCTGAGGTAAATAGAGATAATCAAGGATTATATTCAATAATTCTAGAACCTATCCTAATGCATGGATGACATCTTAAGGGACAACCTAAATGATTTTTTCTTAGGTGGCCTCATGGATAACATCCAACTTGATGTTCACATGTTTAATCCATGTTTTATATCATAATCCATGCTATTTTAACACCAAGAAAAAGAAAGATATTTGGTCAAACAAAAGGCTTTCACTTATAACAAATAGTGCATGGTTTTAACATAATCATTCCTTCATCCTAGAAAATTGACTTCTCAATAAATTGAAGAGACATGAGTAGAATGTTTATGTTTTAATTGTGATAGAAAATGGAGCAAAGGTCATAAATGTGTTAAGAAGATTTTTTTTCTACATTGAAGGGGCCAATTAAGAAGAAGAATATGAAGGGTTAGGTGAAGAAGAAGAGGTGCCAAAACTAGAATCTAAAAAGTCCCAACCAACTATCTCATGCCTGCAATTTTTTTATATTAGCACTCTAAAAACTGTCAAGGTTATGGGTTTCCTCAAGAAATAAAATTTGACATCGTTGATTGACTTAGGGAGTACACATAATTTCATAAACAATAAGTTAGTGGCACACCTGAATTTTTTTATTTACCCAACTCTAGAATTTCAAGTCATGATTTTAGATGGTGGTAGACTTAATTATTTAGGGAAATGTCATTGTATCAAACTTGGTATGGGAGACTACAAGTTAGATTCCCCTATGTTTTATATTCCCATGGAAGAAGTATATATTGTTTAGGGAGTCCATTATCTCACAAATTTTGGAATGATAAAGATGAATTTAAATGAGTTTTTCATGCACTTTAATTATGTACGAAAGACATTTGAACTACGAGGACTAAGGGAAATATATCCACATATTGTTAGTTCTCATTAGATGCAAAATATTCTTAGAAAAGGGGATGAAGGATTTATCACACAACTATTCTCCATAGAATTTTAACCAAAAAAGATGTCTACACATCTTGATATATAGAATATTGATGATGACCACTCAACCATTTTTGGAACAAGGTCAAAAAGACTACCACCAAGAAGAGATCATGATGTTTCCTTTCAACTTTTCCTTGGTAGTCAACTGCCAAACATCAGACCATATAAATAACAATATGTCCATAATAGTGACATCTAAAATATGGTACATGATATGTTACAGGTAGGTATTATCAGACATAGCTAAAGTACATATTCATCCTTAGTAGTCATGGTGCATAATAAGGATTATACTTGGAGGATGCGCCTAGCTTACAAAGAAATCAACAAGTTTACCATCATAGATAAGTTCCCTATCCCAATAATTGATGATTTTTTATAATAGTTACATGGTGTTGTCCATTTTATGAAAATAGATCTTCAATCTGGTTGCCATCAAATTTAGATCAAAGATGAGGATATCCATAAGAAAACTTTTAGGACTCATGAAAGCCAATATGAGTTTTTGGTAATGTTTTTTGGTCTCACAAATACACCATATGAATTTAGAGTTTGATGAAAAATGTTATTAAGACTTTTTTATGAAAATTTGTATTGGTATTTTTGATACATCCTAATATACAATAAGATTTGGGAAGAACATTTTTAGCATTGAACTATGTATTAATAATTCTAAAAAAGTATCAACTTTATGTAAAAGATTCCAAGTGTTGTTTTGTCGTATAAGAGGTGGAGTACTTGGGTCATGTTTTTTTGCATGAAGGAGTAAAATTAGACTCTCATAAGATCAAAGTTATGATAGAGTGGAAAGTGTCAAAATCCCTCAAGGACCCTTGAGGTTTTTTGGTGTTAGTAGGCTACTATCATGGATTTGTGAAAAATTATGGTAACAAAACAACACCACTCATAAACTTGTTGAAGAAAGATTCCTTACACTAAAAAGAAACAACCAAAATGGAATTTGAGAAGCTAAAAGAGGCCATGTACACCACTCTAGTGTTGGTTACCCCATATTTTTAAAAGACTTTAATTATTGAATGTGATGCATTAGGATATGTAATGGGGGCACTACTCATGTATGAAAGAAGACTCATTGTATTTGAGATGTTTAAATTCAAGGGTAAGAATATATTAAATCCAATCTATTAGAAGGAGATGAAAAATATTATTTATGGAGTCAAATAATGGATATTTTATCTGATGGGTAAACACTTTAAGGTAAAGATTGATCTTGATATTCTAAAATATTTTTATAGAACATAGATTGTCATCTAAAGAATTAAAAAATGGGTGACTAAAATGTTGGGATATAACTTTAAAATCATATATAAGAGAGGAAAATATAATATTGTAACATATACACTATCCAGGAGGGATGAATCAATAGAGGCATTATTGTGTGCATTGACCATTTGGCAGTTAGATTAGGTGGATGAGGCAAGACAAAATGAGAAAATGATAGGGATATATAGGGTATGATTTAGAATATCTAGATATATTATAGTGTCTCAGACATATTTGAGTGGAAATGGAATGCCTTATGGTATAAATACTGATCATACATATTTAATAATTCTTCCCTCAAGAATAGGATACTTACAGAGCTTCATACATCTCCAATAGGGAGCATTCCAATTTTTTGAAATATGATCATAGAATGAAGAATTTTTTTTTGGGGAAAGACCTAAGGGGATATATATAAATTTGTGGTTAAATGCATGGTGTGCTATAAAAATAAGGTTGAAATAATTAAGACATCAGGTATTCTACAACCCTTATCGATTCCTAATCAAAGGTAGGAGGAGGTCTCTATGGATTTCATAACAGGTTTACCAAGTTCGAAAGGAAATAATGTCATCATGGTAATCATAGATATGCTCACAAAATATGCCCATTTTGTGCCATATCACAACTATTTTTAGCAAGTACAATAAGTTCTACATGGTACCCCCCAGATCATATTGAGTGATCATGATCCAAGTTTTACCAGTAATTTTTGGATTGATTTATTTTCATTCTTGGCTTATCTTCATTATTTTTCATCAGATAAACAAGAAATATGAGTTTGTCAACTGCTAGTAGTAGAATGGTGGTATAACACTTCCATGCCTCTTAAAAAATGTTTCCATTTGTGGCACTATATGGGTATCAACCTCCCTCCAACACCCCATCCTTAAGTGTCCAACTTAATGTTCATATTGTCGAAGAACAAATTCAACACCAATACTAGGTATTAGCTACTCTGAGAGATAATTTAACAATAGCACATAATCAAATGAAACAACAAACAAATCGACACCATAGTGAGTGGAATTTTGAATTAGGTGATTGAGTATTTTTATGCCTAAAACCATATAAATAATTATCCATGAAATTAAGAAAAGCATAACAAACTCTCTCCTATGTATTATGGTCCATATTAGATCCTATAGAAAATAGACAATGTCACATACGCTTTGGAGCTACCCACATCTACTCACATACATCCAATATTTCACGCGTATTTCTTAAAGAAGGTAATTGGATAAACAGTCTCTACATATATTGAATTACCTGAACTAAATGAGTAAGGTTGAGTCTTTACATAACTTGATAAGATCCTTCATACATGCACTAAAATGCTTCAAACAAGAGAGATTAAAGAGTATTTCATCAAGTGGAAGAATCTATCTAGTGAGGATGCAACATGGGATGATGAATCATTTATTTAGTACCATCTAGAATTGTTCAATCTTGAGGAAAACATTATTTAAATGGGGGCATGATATGCCCTTAACCCATATCATGCCTAGGTATACATGTGGGTCGACCTAATCCATACTCAACATTTATCTTTACATTCATGAGTTAGTTATTTTTTAAGGATGACTTACTTAAGATAAAGGGGTGGGATGAACGTGTGTGACCCTACCTCGCTATCCATATATGTATGTATGCATGCATGCATGCATGTATGAATGATTGTGGCTCACCCAAATCATCATATTGTAAAATTTGTTCATTTATTCTGTTCTATTTCAGTCATATTATGATCTATTTAAATTATTCCATTTATTTGGTGAAGTAATTTAATTTGACAATCACTTATACTTTTATCTATTGTTGGTTTTCTTTTATCCCAATTCTGAGATGCCTAGTTGGGAATTCATAGTGCATCTTAAGCCAAAATCAAGACACATCTTCCTAGAAGGATCATGGTAAAACATATAAGTATAAAAAATTGAAGATGAATATGTACTTGAATAATATGTTTCCTAATATCTTTGTGAAAATGTTCCTAAATATGTTTCCAATGATGAATAATTTGAACTAGACATGTACTTAAAAATTGAAGATGATGAAGAAATAGGTGAAATGGGACAAAGAAAAATTAGGGTTACTCAAACTTTGATTAAAAATAATATAAACATGAAGCATTAGATTAAATTGAAAAATATATAAATGAAAAATCTTAAACTTTCTTAATACATTAATTGTTTTTAAGTTCTTATCCTTTGATATTTTATGTATGAAACGTGGTTAATAGAGATCATACTTATAAAATATTGATTAATTTGAAAAATAGGATTATTTTAAGATATGATATGTTAAAAAAGGGAAAATTGAAATGTTTTTTTTTCAAATGATGAAGGCCTAATTTCATGTAAGCTCCACACTAAGTTCAAAAAAGATTTAGGGCATTTTAAGAGTAAATGTTTGTTTAAATTTGATATCATTTTGTTGTATAATGTAATAATTATAGCTATAATTTTCATGTGTATTGTAAGTATATACATACACACATATATACATAGACACACATATATACACACACATATATGTGTATGTGGTTGTGTGTATATATATATATATATATAGACACAACCACATACACACACACATACATACACACATGTATATATGTATGTATGTATTTATACATGTATGTATGTATATGTATATAATATATATACATGTACACACACACACACACACATAAATATACACACATATATATATTTATATATATAAATATATATGTATACACATATATACATACATGTGTGCACATGTGCATACATACACACATGCACATTTGGTAAAGTTAAGATTGATTGAACCTATTTTCATAACAAATCAATCAAAAGTAATAATATAATATGTATAATAAAAGTTTAAGAAGCTAATATAATGTGTCAATGTTTTTGACATTTTAGGTTTCTGTATTTTGTTGCATTATTAGTCATTTTTGTATTTTTTTTGTCTTAAATGTAAGATTTATTTTTATGAATTTATTTTTTCCATAAATGTTAATATTTGTGTGTATAAACATGTACACACACATAAAATTTATGGAAAAAATAAATTCATAAAATAAATCTTACATTCAAGATTAAAAAAAAGCATAAAAATGACTAATAATGTAACAAAATACAGAAACTCAAAATGTCAAAAACATTGTCACATTTTATTAGCTTCTTAAACTCATCATATACAGATTAAATTATTGTATTTAGTTGATTTGTTATGTAAATGAGGCCAATCAAGCCCAAATTTTCTAAATTTTCCAGATTAAATTATTGTATTTAGTAAGACTAGATGCACATTATGAAAGTTGATCAAAGTTATGATGGAAATTTTGTGTACCTCATATTAGTTTCCTCACCATATTTAAAGAGATATTTTCCCTCCTTTCAAAACATCCTTCTTAATACACTTGAAGCACTTAAAAAGTTATTCTTATTTTCTATTCTCTTATTTCTTCTTTTCTCTTTATAAAGATTGTAATCTACAAAATATTATTGTAAACTTTTCTTCTTAATACATATAGAGTTTTCTTCTGATAACAATTATTAATTATATTTTGATTATTTATAATACACCTTTTTATTCAATCATACTATTTTAAACCCTATTTCACTTCACTAATACCTTCTTTTACTTTGTTGAAAATTGTCTTTATATGACATTTTCCATATAAAATTAAAACGTTTTAAATGATATATGAAAGCCTTTTTAAAATGATAACATTTTATATCATTTTTCTTTCATTTATTCCTTTGGAAAGCACTTTGACGAGTGGTGCCACATTTTTAAATTCAAACTTTTTGGTCCAAGATTCATGGTATCTTTTGTCAGCGAGTTTTTTTTTAAAAAAAAAAATGTAATAAAATTTTCGAATTAAAAAGAGGCTAATTTATATTAAAACAAAATAATTAATATTAAAATAGAAAACAAAAACACATTTTTAAATCCCTCTATCGACATTTAAACAAACGAGATGAATTTAAACACATGTATGTGTCTATTTTTTTTCCTTATTTTAATATCTAAACATAAATTTTTAATGTTTTTCATATATATTTTCTTAATTGGATTTTATTTATTTATTTATTTTTTAAAAGGCCTCGAAAGGAGGTTGTGTCTAAACAAAAATGTTTTTTTATCTAATTTATTATGAATTTGTATATAGTATTTTTTTTGGACAATTTTTCTATTATTCTATATTACTTAAAATAGAATTAATATTTTATATTTTTTAATAATAAAATTATCTTTTAAGTTTTTATGGTTTTTTATTAAATCTATTTTTATTATATTAAATATATGTAGATTATATTTTATGGTATTTTTTGTTATATTTATTTAATTTGAAGATTGGTATAAAATTTTTATTTTGTAGGTTATAATAAATCACTTTTTTTTTTTTTTAGGTCTTTGTTCCAAATGTGATTGATATTTTTTTTTCACCTTTACAATATTATTAGTGTCATTTATACTCTTCTTTATTTTCTCAATTTATTGTAATTTTTAAATTTCTCTTGAAGAAAATTGTTTCAAAAGGTGTTAAGCACAGGATATACTGAGAGGGGGGCAGCGGGGGAGAGGGGGGGGGGGGGGGGGGGCGGGGGCGCGGTAAATCAGTATATCATATATTTTATAAAACTTTCCTTAATCAAATTTCACTTAACCAAACATTCAAGATATGCAATAAAACTGAAACAATAAACACCACACAAGATAGAGAGAGACACTAGATTTAATGTGGAAACCCAATGTAAGAAAAACCATGGAGAACAATCTCAAGTATATGAATGAGCACCAACTCAAACAACAATATTCACAAGCACCAACTTATAGGAGCACCAACCCTTTTGTTGAGCACCAACACAACAACTATTCGTGAGCACCAACTCACATGAGCACCAACTCCTTTGCTGAGCACCAACACAACAACAATTCGTGAGCACCAACCCACAGGAGCACCAACCCCTTTGCTGAGCACCAACACAACAATAATTCGTGAGCACCAACCCACAAGAGCACCAACCCCTTTGCTGAGTACCAACACAACAACAATTCGTGAGCACCAACCCCTTTGTGTATACCACACAACTATCTCTCAATGTTGCTATCTCAACAAATGATAGTTCATTACAATATCTTTTTCCTCTCTCACCTTTGCTCTTCTAAGCTAGATATAACAAACACAAATCATATTCATCTCTCCCATTGCTCTTCTAAGATAGATATTACTATATAAAATCAAACTCTCTCTCACACCTTACAAATGGCTTCTCAAGCCTTTATTTATAGCTTTCCAAATGACCTTTGGCCTTCCCCCTTTGTGACCCTTCAATCCTCATGGAAAATGGCACCAAACTTGCATGACCCTTTGTATCCTTGCATTTGAAAAGTCATGTGGTGACCCTTTATAAGTAAAAGTGTCCTTCCCTCTTTTGTCTTTACCTTGGTGACTTTTTGTATTCCTCAAAGTGTCCCTTCATGAGAAATTGCGCCCTTCCTCTTTTGTCTTCACTTGGTGACTCTTGGAATTCCCCAAGATGACTCTTCATGGGAAAATGCATCCCATTCTTCTTTTATCTTTACCCTGTGACTCTTTGACTTCTCCATGGGCCCTTCTTTTGTTTTATATGCAACAAAAAATATATTCGTTAATATTAAATAAATATTAACACACATTAGCCAAGATATAACTATTACAAACATCATTAAATGCAATGGGGCCTTTATCACCAATAATGCTAGACCTTTGACATCAATGACAATATTTTCAATAAAAGGGTGTATTATGTAAAATTTCACATCCCTTCTTTATTTAAGATTTTATCTTTTTTTGTAACCCCAAGTTAAAACTTAAGGGAGAGTGTTAAAGATTAATCTTTATTTGAGTTTAATTTATTATCCTAAGTTAATTTAGGTGTATAAGTTTATTCCCATATAATTTTTTTAATTTTATATATTAGGGAAGTATGTGAGGTATCACACCTCTTCTGTCTCTTTTAAAAGGAACCTTGGAGTGTCATGTCATATTTAACTCTTTCAACACTTGGCACACACTTTTCCCTCATTTCATGGGGATTAGTGATACTAAAAGCATACTAAGAAGGCTAGCCAAGGCTATAGTGGAGATTCTTTGTAACTCATTTTGGCTTCCTTACTCTATTTAAAGATCTCTCTTCTCTCCTTTCAAAACATTCTTCTCAACACACTTCAAACACTTGAAGGTCATTTTTATTTTCTATTCTATTATCTATTTTATTCTCTTCATGAAGATTTAAATCTAGAGATTATTATTGTAAGTCTTCTTTCTTAATATACATGAAGTTTTCTTTTGTTGATTTGGTTTCCCCACTTGAGACCTTGTATCTCGCATTTTCATGATTTAGCTTACTTTGAGATAATATCTTACATTTTGTACCTTCTTTTACTTATACTTCAATATTATTATTTACGTATCTTGTCATTTATTATATTAATGCATTAGTCAAACAAATGTTTAGATCAATGTATCCAAATTCAATGTATCAAGATTAATTCATGTCACTAAGTGTTAGAATGTTAATCATGATAACTTGCTTGCTGGAGTCATAACTTTGCAAAATGAAAAAAATATTGATACAATTTTTTTTTGAAAGGAGTGATTTTTAAAATGAGCAGAACATGGTGTTAAACTATGTTAAAGAAAGTTTAACCCACAAAAAATACTTGGAGGGCCCCAATAGAAATATTACAATTATGACAAATTTAGTTTGTCCTTATGTGCCATCTCAAATTTTTACTATCAATCCAAGACCAATGAATTTGTAGATTCCTAAGGAAGATCACTCAATATTTGCCTTTAGTTTTAGCAAAATATATCTCTTTGTAGATATTTCTACCATTTTTAATATTTTTGTCATATTAATAAAGCTTTTGATAGAACTTAAATATTGTTAGACCTATGTGTGTTTTATGGTTTTTTATCTCTCTACATTATTTCTTTAACTTTGTTACTATCATAAGTATAACATATTAGACTTAACAGTTTGATGTGTTTTCTACTGGGTTACCCATTGAATCCAAATCAGAGGTTGTTTGGTAAAATTTAGTGAGGATGAAGTAAAGGTTGTCTCATGGCATTTTATATCAAATGAGGCTTATTTTTTTAGATGCAATTTCATGTTGTGTTATAGAGTCATTTCTCTTTGGTAGTCTTAAAAACCTATTCAAACCTTAGTTGGAAACCAAACCCTTTCATGAAATAAGTAGTCTTACCTTCTTTTTTCAATATGTTCTATCAAAAAGATGAATAATGTTACTCTAGGTTTTATATTTTCTACACATATGTTAGTTCTAATTGTCTATTTTACAATTTTTGCATCTAAAGTATCAACTGTAAATTTTATTTTTTTCAAAACTTATGTTAACCCAATATTTTCATATTTGTTTGATGCATCTATAAGTTTTAGTTATTGTTTATTTTAAATTCAAATTTAATTATTTCCATTTTATAAAAATTACAACCACCTTTTTTGATCATTTAATAACAAAACTAAATTTAGATTTATAATACCTACTATAATGGAATAATTGCTTACATAAGAAAACTTTACATCAGGAAGATTCCAACGAATAAAAATAAAAAATCATCTAAAAACATAAATAAGTGATGTAACAACCTCCAATATCTTCTAGACATTGAGAAAGGTACAATATGCTCCCTAATTTCCACCTAAAATGAGTATTATCTATAACTTTAGTGTTATAATAAAAATATTGATTGACATCAACTCATAATCAACAAAGAAAAATTTCAAGCTAACTAGGGAGGAACTTCATGTTATGTGAAAAAAATTGAGTAAAGTAATTAATAGGATGAAGAGTGTATTCGAAGTTGCATAGATAAAACTGAAACAACATAACCAAGCTGAGAGTTAAGAGAGTAGGCCATCCAAAATCTAGACAAGTCTCTTATGAAGAATTTATTTTTGTACTTATAAAACTACACTAGAAATGCTTAGCTCATTCTTTTGAAAAAAACTACTATATAATAAAGGAAGTGTAAAATATACCTAAAAAAAAATTTCATACTAATGTGATACACAATAATTTACACATAAATAGGCTAGCATCACTAGCTTGCCTAGCCATTAAGAGAGAAAGTCCCACTTACAATGTAGGAGAGATGTATCCTCTTAAAAGGTATTTATTAGAGAACCGCCAAGACTTGTGTGTAATCGATATCCCTAAATTGAGTCTTTTCTCAATCTAGACCTGAAAACTATTTATGCTTTCATTCAAAATTGAAAATACATGGCTTATTCATGAAAAGTTGCTTAAAGGTTCTCAACATGATTAAATTTGCAATAAATTAAAGAAAAAACAACTAAATAACAATACATGGAGATTTATGTATTGTAAAATACATATCTATAATCATCATTATAGATCAATTCAAAAGTAGATTTTTATTTTTCAGAATGATTATGTATATGGAAAATACAATGATGATGTGATCTTCTATATGTATAAAACTCAATGAAAACTTTGTCACACTCCTTTGTTCATTGTACAAAATCTTCACTTACTAATTTTTTTGGGGTAAGTTAAAAACCCTTAAACTAATTAGCTTAAAAACATAAGGTAAGTTATGACGAACACAAATTTTTAGTAAACATAACAACACATGATCTATAAATTAATTATCCAGAAAAATAATCAAATAAAATCAAGTTATGTTCCATAGACCTTTTCCTTCCCATTTTTATTGTAAGCGCTAAAGAAGAATGAAGAGAACATATTGAATTTTATGAATCATGTAATAATCACATCATGCAACCATCAAACCAAAAAGTATATAAGATGAAGGTCAAGTTTAAAATGAAGCATTTTGACTTCCTATAAATACATGTATCTTAGTCTACATATGTTAAATACATGTATCTTAGTCTACATATGTTAAATACATGTTTGTTAAATTTGTGAGATATTAATTTTAATACACTTATATTATATGTTTAGTTTTTGTATTATATAAGTATTTTAAAGTTAATATCTCTCAATATTTTATAAATATATATTTAATATATTTAAACTAATAATATTTGTGGTCGCATAAAGTACAAATAAAAAATTAAGCTTTATAATTTATAAACGCATAATTATATAATAAAATGTATGTAGATTGAAATATATTATATTAATTAAATAATTTTTTTAATATTTATTTTTATTTCATTAATATAATATTTAAATAGGAAAAGAGAGTAATATAATATTAGGAAAATATAGATAGACATATATGATAAATTTTAGTAGAAATAATTTACAATATCTTTCTTCATATATATATATATATATTTGTTCCTCAAACGATTGAAATATTCATTCTTACTCCTTTATTTTCTCTACTCATTTTCTACTCTTAAATCTCTCAAAACAGTCATATGTGAAAGAGATTGAGATCTTCAATCCATGTAACAACTTGACACATAATATAATAACAAATGTCAATCCTTATCTTTCTGTAAATCCTATATCAATTGTGGCTTTATGAGGTGTAATGTCCCATGATTTTTGGATTGTCAATCCCCATACTAATTTTAAAAATGATTGACACAATTGTTTCTTTCTATAGGGATGATTGGAATTGTTGATGGAGTTGAATCAACAAAATGAATATCAATGCAGTTATTAAATTGAACCATTACATAGATATGTGGTTCAAGTGGTACCACTTATGTTTTATAAACTATACTTCAAATATATTCAAACACACCAATAATTGTCTTTGTTATGAGATGCTACAAAACTTTGGTCTTACCCTCATAATAGCACACATTTTTCTTGTTTTCCATTTTTCTTCTATATTTTTTTAGGATTATACATTCAACAACTTGTGCCTTAATGAATGGTAGATGTTCCATTATCTAAGTTTGTCAATGTATCAATGAATTTTTAATTTTCCATGTCTTTCAGTTTCATCACCCTCTTTTGATACTGATATTAAAAAATTATGCTCAACATTCAATGATATAAATACTATGTTGCACTCCATCAAAGGAGGTTATTTCAACATGTGGCATGTATCCATTGTCATCCCTACATATATTTCAAGATTTGTTTTGGTTAACAAGCATCAATACACTTGTGCAACAAAATCTTCAAGGTTTGAACTATTTAAAGTTCACATCAATATTTATTAATATATTTCTAGACTTTTCTCTGCATTTGGGACATACTTTTCAATGTAACTTACAATGAATTATTTCAAAATAACTGGTTGCCAATTTACATTTGCATGCCATGATTTTAACACATAACAATTATGAGTTTGATGCGGTCATCATTTATTTTAGGTTGATATTGTTTATCTCTTATGTCAACATATATGTATGACTTTTATCCTTTGAGATGTAATTTTTCTCTTTTTATGTTGATCATTTGATTCACATGCTTTTCTCTTTGAAATATTTTACTAATATTTGAATCTTCATTTTCTTCAAGTGTTTTTCCTAGCAAATCTACTTTGTATTTATCACATTATTCGCTTTCATAATTATTTTTGTATTTCCTTTCCTCACATGTAATATGTTCTTATGAAGCATATTGTCTTCATTCTTCTTTCTCTCTTCACATTCTCTTTTTTGATCTTTGTTTTTAAATTTCATCTTTTGGTGAACCATATTACATGCACACAAATATTCCCAATTAAGTCAATGTATTATAAATTTAATATAAATTCCTAATTAAATCAATGTATTACTAATTCAATATATATTTATGTATATTCCCAATTAAATAATGTATTTAAATTTAACATGTTACTCTTATATAAACCTCTAAATGCATCCTTTATTTAGAAAAGTGATAAATTTTATAAATTCACTAACACTATACAATAAAACTTTATATATATGGGTATGTGCATGAAATTGGAGGACAATTCTATGGACATTTCCCATAATATGATCATGTTCTGTTAATAACACGATTGCATTATTGACATAACATGATCAAATTATTTAAATTATGGATCGGTAATTACCGAACTATAACATGACCACATTAATACATAACATGATAATGTTAATACATAATATGATTGCATTAATACATAATGTGATTGCATTAATACATAATACGATCATGTTATTTAAAACCAATAACATGATAAAATTAATAATGTGATCGCATTATTTAAAACCAATAACAAGATCACATTAATAATGTGATCCCATTCCCTGTGTCAATTACAAAAAATAAAAAAGTAATTATGAATGCAAATTTTCCTCATTTTACATTCAAGTTCTTTATTCTCCTCACTCTCCTATACTCTACGATCATGTTTTGCCTTAGTGAGGCTAAACCTTGCTATAATTCATCCCAAGAAGCTTGACATGTCAAATAATTGATGATGCCACCACATAAAAGAGGTAAGTGCTAAAAATCTACACCTGTTATCCGTAAATTTTAGTAATTTTTTATTATTTTCATTATTTAATTAGTAATTTATTTGTTTTGAATAACCCATCTTGATAACCCTCTCGTTCCTCAGCCTAACCCTCCTCCTAACCCTCAACCTAACCCTCTTGTTCCTTATCTTAACCCTCCTCCTAACCCTCCACCTAACCCTCTTACAATTCCACAAAACACCCTAAGCAGTCAGGAGAGGCTAGTTGACCATATTATGAGAAATAAAATTGAAATTGAATAATTAATTAAGATAATGAGGTATCTCACTTCCACCAACACCCACCACACCTATCTAGCCAATTCCTTAGAGTCATTATTAGGTCAAATTGACTCTATAGCGAGTCAAATTGATAGATGGGCTTCATACTAGAATCGTTATAGGGCTTATTATGCTGACAAATTGTCAACACATGAGGTCAACAACAAAGAAATATCAAAAGCCTCCATTTATGCCTTATTTATAGACCCAACAACAAATTCACCATTTTTAATAGCTGCTAAACATTTTCCAATCCATTGCTGCCAACATAATTTAATCACAACCAATTTTTGGGACCGACGGTGGATGGTGGATGGTGTTTTATTATTAAACATATAAAAACCATGAAGTCTCATTGTATTTTGTAAGGAAACTCTACTATGAGTGTGTCCTCAATGATATTCCAAACTATTTTTATTATAGTGAGTTTCAAGGTCGAGGTAAAGTCTTTGCACAAGATCGACCAGGTGTACATTATGCACCTAATTAGCCTATAAAGATTTGTATCTAAAAAACATTGACACTTGAGATCCCATCTATAGTTTAGGAATTTATATATATCAACACTCTACATGCACTTAGTTTTCTCATTGATACACTCATTTTGCATACGAGTAGGATCTCAGAGATCGATGCTATAAATACGCCACCTAGTGTGCATACTCAATGCCACCCTTGTAGATCTTATAGAGCTATATGCATTGGAAATTATGATGATGATGTTGCTAGTGGGGCATAGGGCTTGGATAATATAATTATGAGTGATGATTTTTTTGCAGACACATTTGGTGTGCAGACATCAGCCACTACATAGATGTAGGTATATTTTATATAAATGTCATGTTAAATTTAATCTATATTTACAAATTTAATTTGGATAACAATTAATTTACATATAAATTGAATAATATATCTATAATTTTTTATGTCCCAAGAGGAGACAGTGCCTTCATCATCACAGTCCACATTTGTAGGATTTAATTTAACGTAACCATTATTTACATATATAGATCCAATTGTTGGCCCATCGACTACTACATTTATCTATGTTAGGACAACACCTTTAACTTATATAGAGGTAAAATTTTGAGTTAATATTATGATCTATGTACATTTAGTCTATGTATATTCTCCTTGTAAATTTAATAAAAAATTATCTATGAAAAGTCTAAAATTTCAAGTACAGTACTATTAAATACACTTTTGGTTTAATAAAGGAGAAAAACTTGCCATATATATCTTTGATACTTTATAAAAAAGTAAGTGATACCTTATTTACATTATGTTGATGGCTCAAGTAGACACTCCTCCATCACTATTAGCTAAGACATAAATAGGTATTGGTGTTGTAATGTTATCTGCACATATGCTAATGGAGGTATATATTAACTTATAATTTTGAATTATAAAAATAGACTTGTTTTAATAATGTTACTACATACTTGGGTAAAATATAAATTATGTGAATGTATTATGTATGTAGAGTTGTATCATGACATATGATAGTCTCAGTCAGATGAATAGTAGGTAAAATTCTCATGTTTCTTCCCTATTTCAGACACTTGTTCATACAACTGAACCTGTCACTGACTCATTTGAGCATCAAAAGTAGATTGAGTAGGACTACGAGCTTGAAGTAAGTGCATGTTTAAATTTTATTATTCTAGTTTAAAATGAATTTCCTTACAAATGGTTGATAATATTTTATGTTAATTTTATAATAATACTTGTATTTAAATAGGTTTAGTTACAAGCAAGGTATGAGCGCAAAACCCACAATCAGATCTTGGAGCAATCCAAGGCATTCGATGGACCTCCATCTACCAACAAGGCATCTCAAGGAGAGTCTTGGGTAAGTGCACAAAGTTGGGGGATAAAAAGTGGCCTATCCATGGACATGTTTTTCCTAAAATTTCAAAAATCTAAACTTCTATAGATAATTTGAGATGTCTACACTCTAAATTTGAAGATGGTGTAAGAACATGAAATGTAGAATTTTGAGTCTAGTTTCTAAAACACTACCTTTTTTTAAATATGGTTTTAAGTATAAATAGGTCAAACATCTAAAATTTAAATAGGAACTCATATTTAAAAAAAAAAATATAGTAGATAGATGGTTGTGCAGCGCACATTTTTTGAGCAACATTTAATATTATTTGAACCCCTTTGGGGAAAATTTAGATAAGATATTCTATTTTGTGACCTATATTTTTAAATATTTTTTCAATGAATACTTTTTTTAATGAATTTTGAAAGTAAATAGATCCTAAAAATTGATATAAAAATGGATAACCGTCTGTGCGATGTGCCTAACTACCTCAAAAAAAAATGAAAAACATTTTTTTAAATTGTGTGTAAAATTAGGCCTAGTTTATGACCATATAAATTGTTTTCACTTGGATCAACGAAAGACAAATTACATGAACATGTATAGGTATGTATGTTTGTGGCATGTAGTGGCCTAAAAAAGGTATAGTTAGAAATTAACATAGTTTGAAACCTTAAATTAGTCTAAAAATTATATTTTTGAAAAGAGAAGAGCGTACTTATCATGATGATATTAAGTTTTTGAATTTTCATGTTGAAAATCTTAGTGTATTTGGTAATCAAATATGAAATTTGTTGTTTTTTATCATACCTTTCAAAACTCGGTTGTACATTGACAATCCAAGCCTTTGGCTCAAGAATCTAAACCATTCTCGAACCAAAAGGCACAAGAATTGAATTCAAATTCAAATATCATGATCTTGTTAATAAAATAATTGTATTATTAACTACGTTAATAACATGATCGGGTTACTTAATAAGATGATCACATTAATAATGTGATCATTTATATATTCTCAACACCCTAAAACCCGAGTAGGAGCCATTAGGCCTACTAGTCTTAAGATCAAAGTTTGGTTGATTAAGATTGTTGTTTGAAACCAATATTCTTATCAATATTTAATAGCATTGAATGATAATTGGAGATGTATTAATCTATGAATCAATTTATTATTTCTTTAATCCAAATATGGTGTGAAATCAGACCAATAGATCTTAAATTGACATTAAATGGACATATTTCCTTGGATGGAGCTTGGTTAGCCCTAATTATGTATCAAACTAAACTAAAAACCTGGTTTTTTATAATATGGTATGTAATTAGAGACCTAATTGAAATCTTATGGACATAATTCTTTTTTTAGGGCTCATTTAACCCTACGTATTAGATTGAACTAAATATTCAATTAGTTTAATATGGTGTGCTATCAAAGCCCTAATTGACATTATATTGAAGGATTCCTTGCACAAGGACTGATTAATTTTAATTACAGATTATATTGAATAAAATACTCCATTGGTTAAATATGATGTGCAATTAGGGAAAAATATTCAAAATGGACATTAGATGGACATAATTCCTTGCATGGGGTGAAAAATGTCTCGATTGATATTAGGTGGAGGCATTTAATTACATAGGACTTGATTGTCCCCATTTGTGTCTAGTATTGAAAAAAATATCAATTGATTTAACATGGTGTAATTAAATCCCAAAATGACATTATATGGATGTAATTCCTTTATTGGGGATTGATTGGCCCCAATTGGATATCATATTGAACCTAAATACTCAATTGGTTCAATATGGTGTGCAATCAAGGCTAATGGAACCCAACCAACATTATATGGACAAAACTACTTTTATGGGGCTCAGTTGGCCCCATTTATGTATGAGATAAAACCAAATATACGATTAGCTAAATATAGTTTACAATCAATGCCAATGAAGTTGTAATTGGCATTTGATGTATTTAGTTACTTGAATGAGCCTTGGTCATCCAAAATTGCATATTCAACTAAACTAAATACTTGGTTGATTCAATACGTTATGTATTTTGGACCAATAGAGCCCCTTGTTGATAGTAGAAGGATGAAATTTATTAAAAAATCCTTGTTTGGACTAAATTTCATATCATAAAATAACCAAATATTCTTTTAGTTGAATTTAGTACACAATTAGAATCCCAATTGTTATTAGATGGATGTAATTCTTTATAGAGGGTTCAATTGGTCTTGATTTCATATAATATTGAATCAAACACTCAATTATTTGAATAAGGTGTGAAATTAGGGCCCTGATTAAAATTATGTTCACACAATTCCTTGGGCAAGCCTTGATTGGCCCCAATTATGTATCATTTCGAACTGAATACTCAATTGGTTGAATATGGTTGCAATCAGGGCTAAATAAGCCACAATTTCCATTATATATGATTGTAATTCCTTTCACACGGCTCCTTTAGATTGAATTGCATATCAAATTGAAAAAATACTTATTTTTTAATATGGTGAGCACTTGGATCCCCAATTGATATCATATGGATGAAATTCCTTACATTGAGGCTTAGTAGGCCCTTGGGATCAATTTACCCCTAATTAACATCCTTTATATATAGTAATAATTAGGTTCACAGGGATGAAGTTGGGTTAAAATCACATCACTCATTACCACAATTAATTTCATAAGCTTAATCTATGATGATGTGGGGGATAATTGATCCCGAATTCATATTCTTTACTCACAGATCTAGGTTCAAGGAGCTAAAATTTTCCCTAATCACCATCATGATTATACCTTATATACCCTAAAATCTATACCCTAATACCTAATCCCTAAATTTCATAATCCCTAAACTATAAACCATAAATATAAGCCTTGAACCAATCATTCTAGCCCAAGTTAGCATCATTTAGACTAAGAATTAAGTTCATAGGGCTCAGTTTGGCCTAAATCACATGACTGATTACCCCATTTGACTAATTCACTCAATCTATATGATGACATCTAGAGTATAATGACAACCCAAAAACACATTCTATAATCATAAATGGGTCCAAATGGTTCAAATTGTCCTCAACTCTCTTTACGATTGACCCTATGTAACCTAAACCATATATAGATTAAAACCTAAGCCTTAAACCATAAACCCTAAACACTGTACAGTAAATTCTAAACCATAAACTCTCCCTATTTAATAATCTATTTAGTCCCAATTAACATCCTTTGTAGTAAGAATTAGGTTTGAACATGGCATCAAGCAATTAGACATTAATATATAGGTCGTTAAACCTAAACCCTATGCCCTTATCCCTAATACCTGAAACATAAATTGTAATCCCTATACCCCAATGCCCACTACATGCTTCAAACATACATGCCTAATGATATAATTGATTTTATCATGAGATGTCATAAAATGTACTTTTTAAACCTATGGCCAAAACCTATCCTTTAGAGTACCAATCCAACTGTGCATCTAAATTAAAGTAGGGTTATTTAGAGACACTTAAACCTAATTAACCAAAGAGAAGGATCTAGTTGATACTTTTAATCAAGGAGGCATTGGAGGCTAATTTCAACTCCTTTAATAGCAAGATATGATTTGGGGAAAAATCAAAAGATCGATTATATATCATGAATTGATCTAATTAATTAATTTATGTAATTAGGGGTGTAATCTAGGAAAAATTAAGCCCCTAAACCAAATATGGCTCAATAGATTGTATAACATGTATGCAACATGCATATGGCATAACTAACCTTACTTTTATCAGAAATGCAAATGTGAAGGTAATCAAGTCATAAATAGGTGAACAAGAAACTCAAGTGTTCTTAAATTACCTTAGTGACTGGACCCTATATCTGATATCTTAAACCTTAAACCCTATAACATTTAAATTTAAACCTAAACCTTGTACCATTTACATTAAATCCTAAGCCATAAGCCTTAAATCCTAAACCCTTTAAATTATAGACCCTAAACCCTAAATCAATAATTTTAGTCCTAATTAACATCCTTTATATATAGTAAGAATTAAGTTCATAGGGATGAACTTGGTCAAAATTGCATCACTCATTAAACCCCAATTGACTTAATTGGTTCAATCTGTGATGATGTGGGGGCTAATTAAGCTCAAAATCACATTCTTTACTCATAAATATAGGTTCAATAAAATCAAATTTTCCCTAGTTTCCTTCATGATTATACCTTATATACCCTAAAACCTAAACCCTAAACCTTAATCCTTAAAGTTCCTAATCCCTAAACTCTAAACCATAAACATAAACTCTTTAAACCTTAAACCAATCATTTTAGCCCAAATTAGCATTATTTAGACTAAGAATTAATTTCACATGTCTCAGTTTGGCCTAAATCACATGATTGATTACCCCATTTGACTAATTCACTCAATCTACATGATGACATCCAAGGTATTGACAACCCAAAAACACATTTTATAGCCACAAATGGGTCTAATTGATTCAAATTGTCCTTGACTATCTTTACAATTAACCTTGTGTACCCTAAACCATATATACATTAAAACCTAAGCCTTAAACCATAAACCCTAAACACTATACCCTAAATTGTAAACCATAAACTTTCCCTATTTACCAATTGATTTAGTCCTAATTAACATCCTTTGTAGTAATAATTAGGTTTGAACATGGCATAGAGCAATTATACATTAATATACAGGTCCTTAAAACTAAACCCTATGCCCTAATCCTTATCCCTAAAACATAAATTATAAGACCTATGCCCTAATGCCCACTATATGTCACAAACATACATGCCTTATGATATAACTGATCTTATCTTGAGATGTCATAAAATGCATTTTTTAAACCTATGGCCAAAACTTAGCCTTTGGAGTACCAATCTAGTTGTGCATCTGAAGTAAATTGGGGCTATTTTGAGTCCCTTTAACCTAATTACATGATTATAAAATGTGATTTGGGGCTTGATCAGCTCCAATTTTCCCCAATCACCATCATGAGTGTACCTTATATACCCTAAAACCTATACCCTAAGCCCTAATGCTTAAAGTTCATAATCCCTAAACTCTAAACGATAAATATAAACTCTTTAAACCCTAAACCAATCCTAATCCCTAAACTATAATTCCTAATCCCTAAACTATAAACTCTTTAAACCTTGAACTAATATTAAGCCCTAATTTGATTGACCCTATGTACCCCAAACCTAAGCCCTAAACACTATACCCTAAATTTTAGACCAAAAACTCTCCCTATTTATTAATCAATTTAGTCCCAATTAACATCTTTTGTAGTAAAAATTAGGTTCACACATGGCATAGAGTGATTAGACCTTATATAGACCATTAAACCTAAACCCTACATGCCATAATCCCTAATCCCTAGTCCCTAAACCCTATGCACTAATTCCTTAATCTCTAATATAGGCAACACTCAATTCTCATTACCAATTACTAACCCCAGACAATTATTAATAATAATGTAATTGTGTTATTAAATAATGTGATCATGTTATTATTAATATAAGCTTCTAAATACGTTGGATGAAGCTAAATATTATACAACACAATACGATCACGTTATGATTATTTTAGACTAAGCTCACTTTTTAATGACTATTTTTAACCCAAATTGAGAATTTTGTCCCCATAAACATTCTTTGTGTACTTCTATGAGATCTATGATACATGTGTACTTGAACCTACCTTTGAAAATTTATCGATTGTCTCTTATGATGGGTGATGCATCACATTAGAGGAAGATATTGAAAAATAAAACACTAAAGGAATTAGAATATTTGAGAGAAAAACACAAGATACAAATGCATGCAAACACTTCATGATAAATAATGTACAAACCCTAATCTTGATGAACCAAATGCCATATATAATGAGCCAATTGAAAATAATGAATTAAACAATGATGAAATTGATAATCAATTGAATGAGCTCCAACTACCATTTATACCTTTGGGACCTTTAGTTGATAATGTATCATTTATATCATTTATAGATAGGCAAATTACACATGATCACACCACCAAAACATTCAAATCCACCCAAAATTATATTTTCACTACCATTCAGGAGCACATAAACACTGACAATAAATGTTGTTAAGTTAAAGTTATGGTTTATAACTCTAATTCTAATGCTTTCTGACCAAAAACTAGCACTAAAAACACATCCAGGGGGTAGATAATGTCTAGGACCTAGTTATTGGCCTCCCATCATGCTTGATCGACAAACCCACCACCCATTTTGGCCTCAAGAATGCCCTTCTCAATACAAAAAATGTAGTTTTTAAACCTAAGTTTAAACACTATGAAACTAAACCTATAAGTCATTTACATGAAACATTAGATCTTTAAATTACCTATTTAATCCCTTTAATCACAACTTATAACACTCAGGTGAAGCTGAGAGTAATCTATGTCACAAGTTGCAATGATGGGTCATAAAATGTAACTTTTTGGCATTGAATATGCAACTTTTTGAGCTCTAACTCTCATTTATGCCTCTAAGACCTCCAATTCAGAATTTATCACTTATAACACATCTATATAGGTATATTAAATATTACCACACTTCCATGACATTCAAATCCATCTAGAAGGACATTTTCACTATTATTCAGAAGCATGGAAACATTGATAACAAATGTTGTCAAAGTTGAAGTTGTGGTTAGAGAACTCTAATTTTGATGTTTTTTACCAAAAAATGGAATTTAAAACACATAAATGGGGGACAATAATGTCTATTACTAGGTTTTTTCCTCCCATTATGCCCGATCGACAAACCCACCACCCATTTTGACCTCAAGAATGCCCTTCCCAATACAAAAAAAATGCAATTTTTAAGCCTAAGTTCAAACACACATAAAATGAAAATTGTAAGTTTTTTTGTGAACTTTTAGATCCCTCCCCTACCTCTTGAATCCATCTAATCACACCCCATATCACTCAGGTGGAAACTTTGAGAGCAATCTGTGGCACAAGTTGCAGTGAAAGGTCTTAAAATACAACTTTTTGGCATTGAATAGACAACTTCTTGAGCTCCAACTACCATTTTTATCTCTGAGACCTCTAGTTAATAATATATAACTTAAATCACACACACACACACATATTACATGTTATCACATGACCATGAAATTAAAATCCACCCAAAAGTACATTTTCACTACCATTTAGAAGCACATAAACACTGACAATAAATGTTGTCAAAGTTGAAGTTATGGTTGCAGAACTTTGATTTCAATGCTTCTTGACCAAAAAATGGCATTTAAAACATGTATAAGTTAAGTATAACATATAGGAATAGGTTATTAGTATCCCATCACACCCAACTGACAAACCCACCACCCATTTCAGCCTCAAGAATGCCCTTCTCAATACAAAATATATATAGTTTTTAGCCTATGTTCAAACACATGTCAAATGAGACCTGTAAGTCATTTATGTAAACCATCATATCCATAACCTACATATTTAATCCCTATAATATCACCTTAGATCACTCAGGTTTAACATTTGAGAGCAATCCAAGGCATATGTTGCAGTGATAGGTCTTAAAATATAACTTTTTAGCATTAAATAGATAACTTCTTGAGCTCCCACTACCATTTCTATCTTTGGGACCTCTAGTTGAAAATATATCACTTTGATAATATCTAGAGATTAAAATTACATGTTCTCACACCACCATGACATTCAAATCCACCCAAAATTATATTTTCATTACCGTTCAAGAGCATGGAAACATTGACAACAAATATTGTCAAAGTTAAAGTTATGGTTGTAGAATTTTAATTCTGATGCTTTTTGACCAAAAAATAGCACTAAAAACATGTATTATGTGGGTGGATAATGTAAAATACTAGTTTTTGTCCTCCCAACATGCTCTATTGACAAACACACCACCCATTTTGGCCTCAATAATGCCCTTCCCAATATAAGAAAAATGTAATTTTTAGCCTAAGTTCAAACATGCATAAAATAAAACCTGTGAGTCATTTATGTGAACTATAAGATCCCTCAATTTCATATTTAATAACTCTAATCTCACGTTATATCACTTATGTGTAACCTTCAAGAGCAATATGTGGCACAAGTTGTAGTGATAGGTCTTAAAATCTAACTTTGTGGCATTGAATAGGCAACTTCTTGAGCTCCAATTACCATTTCTACCTCTAGGATCTCCATTTGATAATATATCATGTTTATCAAATATATGTAATAAAATTACACATAATCACACTTCCAAGACATTCAAATCCACCTGAAAGTACATTTTCACTACTATTTAGCAGCCCATAAACACTAACAACAAATATTGTCAAAGTTAAAGTTATGGTTGTAGAACTTTGATTTTGATGATTCCTAACCAAAAAATGGAATTTAAAACACATCCATGTGTGTGGATAACATCTAGGAAAAGGTTATTATCCTCCCATCATGCCCTATCGATAAACCCACCACCTATTCCATCCTCAATAATACCTTTCCCAATACAAGAAAATGCACTTTTTTAGCCTAAGTTCAAACATGCATAAAATGAAACCTATAAGTCATTTATATGCAAAATTATATCCATTCCATTCCTATTGAGTCCATATAATCTCATCCAAATCACTCAAGTTTAATTTTTGAGAATAATCCATGGCATAATTTATAGTGATGGGTCCTAAAATGCAACTTTTTGACATTGAATAGACAACTTCTTAAGCTCCAACTACAATTTCTACCTCTGGGACCTCCAATTGAGAATATATCACTTCAATCTCACACACACAATTTACATGTGATAACACTTCCATGACATTTAAATCAACCTAGAAGTACATTTTAGTTACCATTCAAGAGCGTAAAAACATTGACAACAAATGTTGTCAATGTTGAAGTTATGGTTGTAAAACTCTAATTTTGATGATACTTGACAAAAAATGTCACTAAAAACACATGTTAGTGGAAGATAATTTATATGACCAATTTTTTTTCATCCCTTCATGCCTGATCGACAAACCCACCACCCATATTAGGCTAAAAAATGCCCTTCCTAATACAAGAAAAATGCAAATTTTTAGCCTAAGTTTAAACACATGTAAAATAAAACCTATAAGTAATTTATGATAAAAATAATATCCCTCCCATAAATATTAAATTTATATAATCCCACCCAACATAACTTAGGTGGAACTTTAGAGAGTAATCTGTGGCACAAGTTGCAGTGACGAGTCCTAAAATTTAACTTTTTGGCATTGAATAGACTTCTTGAGCTGCAACTGCCATTTTTACCTATGGGACCTCTAGTTGAGAAAATATCACTTAAATAATATATAAAGGGTAAAATTACATGTGTTCACACTACCAAAAAATTAAAATCCACCCATAAGTACATTTTTACTACCATTCAAGAGAGTAAAAACACTAAAAACAAATATTGTCAAAGTTAAAGTTGTGGTTATAAAACTCTAATTTTGATGCTTCCTGACCAAAAAATGACACTACCAACATGTAAAAATGGGTTTATAACATCTAATTCCTGGTTCTTGGCCTCCCATAACACTCTATTAACAAACCTACCACCCATTTTGGCCTCAAGAACACCCTTCCCAATACAAGAAAAATGTAGTTTTTAGCCTATGTTCAAACATGCATAAAATAAAACCTATAAGTCATCTATATAAAAAATTAGATCCTTCCCCTACCCATTTAATCCTTTAATCTCAATCTAGAGCACTAAATTTTAACCTTCAAGATCAATTTGTGGCACAAGTTGTAGTGACAGGTTCTAAAATGCAACTTTTTGGCATTGAATAGGCAACGTCTTGAGCTCCAACTGTCATTTATTCCTTTGAGACCTCTAGTTGAGAATATATCACTTATATCACATATATATATTCAAATTACATGTTCTCACATTTATATTACATTAAAATCCACTCATAATTACATTTTCACTACCGTTCAAGAGTGCAAAAACACTGACAACAAATGTTATCAAAGTTGAAGTTGTGGTTACAAAACTCTAATTTTTATGCTCACTGATAGAAAAATGACACTTAAAACATGTTTATGGGGGAAAATATTATCTGTTACTATGTTATTGGCCTCCCATCACACCTAATTGACAAAACTACCACCCATTCTGGCCTAAAGAATGTCGTTTCCAATACAAGAGAAATTCAATTTTTTAGACTAAGTTCAAACATGAGTAAAATAAAACTTATAAGTCATTTATATAAATTATTAGATCCTTCACCTAAATTTTTAATCCCTCTAATCACGTCTTAGATCAATTAGGTTGAACCTTTGATATAAATCTATGACATAAATTGTAGTGACAAGTCCTAGAATGCAACTTTTTGGCATTGAATAGGCAACTTCTTGAGATTGAACTGCCATTTCTACCTCTGAGACCTCCAATTTAGAATTCATCACTTCAGTCACTTCTAAATATGTAAATTAAACATTGTCACACTACCATAACATTCAAATCCCCCTGAAAACACATTTTCACTACCATTCAAGAGAGCGGAAATGTTGATAACAAATGTTGTCAAAGTTGAAGTTATGGTTGTAAAACTCTAATTCCAGTGCTTTCTGACCAAAAATTGGCACTAAAAACACATTAGGGGTGGGATTATAATATATATGAATAGTTTCTTGGCCTTCGATCACACTTAATCAACAAACCCACCACTTATTTAGGCCTTAAGAATGTCCTTCCCCATACAAGAAAAATGTAATTTTTAACCTAAGTTCAAACACACGTAAAATGAAACCTATAAGTCATTTTCATGAACCATTAGATCCATACCTTACCTATTTAATCTCTATAGTTAAATCTTAGAGAAATTATGTGGAACCTTTGATAGTAATTTGTGGCATGAGTTACAGTGATGGGTCCTAAAATGCAAATTTTTGGCATTTTATAGGCAACTTCTTGAGCTCCAACTACCATTTCTACTCAGGGACCTCTAGTTGAGAATATATCACTTTAGTCACATCTATATAGGTAAATTACATGTTTTACCAATACCAAAATATTTAAATCCACCTGAAAGTGCATTTTCATTACCATTCAAGAGTGAAAAAACACAAGTGCTTAAAAAGTTAGCTTCTCTTACCTTGAAGAGTATGGAATTATTTACTGACAATGACAACTATGTAAAGGTGGAAGCTTATTTATCACCACTAACCTAAAAAAAATTGTTAATAATTAATTAAAAAAATAAATTTATATGTAATACCTAAAAAATAAAAAACATTTTATAAAATTGATTACATCTACATTTGAAAAGTCAACATACTTGCGTATTTCAATCTAATGAACTACTAATCTCTATTCTAACCTTAATAGTATCAAGAATAACTTCATGGTCTAACTCCTAAACTTTCCATAGTTTCATGTTCAATGGCATCCCATGATATTTTTTTAATTGAATACTCATTTTAAGAATCAAATTTGAATAGTGCAGTATTTTCATGTGTGTTTCAAACTCTTCAAACAACCATTGATATGAATTTTTTTATAGGATATCATTGAAACCAAGTTCCAGTGACTACCACTGACCTAGTGGGATAGTCAATGTTTTCTTCATCTATAATTAGGTAAGTCAATTTTTTATTTCTCTTTACACACTAACACAAGTAGTAATTTGTGCCCTCTTCATGGTCCTCTTCTACAATAACTATAAAAATATGCCCTGTATCACAAAAAACCATTTTTAGTGACACTTTGAAGATATATAATGAAAATAAATTATACATAATGAAAAATATTCTACCTAGATACAATAGATCAAATACATGGTCAAAGTCATCTGATAATGTCATATTTATAAGTTACAATGCTATTGGAAACTGGTACATGTTTATTGGAATTAGAGGTTTGGTAATGCAATCATCCACCCACTCTTGTGACTCAAACTCATTTCAAATATAATCCACACATGCAAAACACAAACATGCCAAGTGTCTCATATGAACAATTCGAGAACTTGAATTTGAGATACAAAATGAGTAGAACTCACTTGAACCCATTAGAGTCATACAATCCTCATACTTTGCCAAGTGTTCTTCCTCAATTAAATAGAAATGTGTATGAATAGTAGAATTTGGTTGAGAACCATGACACATGTTCTCATTACACCATTCAACCACAATTTTTTCATCTATCAAATCAACACCCTCTTCAAATTTTAACTCCTCCCTTGAAATGACTCTTTTTATACATGCTATAACACTATCATGCTCCCTTTTTCTATGGCTAGCCTTAGTGAAACTCTAAATGTGTTCTACACCAATGGTAACATGCATCCTACTCAACCAATAAAACATTTGTGCCTTTTGAAATGCACTGTGTAATTGTTTGACCAAATATAATTTTGATTAAAAGTAATGTTCCTTTAGCTCAACTGTTCATATAACTTCTAAAAATAACCTTACACATACTCTAAACAATGTGAATGATCATCACTGATATAGGAATGGTAATCCCTTAATATTTTTCATTGTTGCTCTATACTATTAGGTTCATGAATGAATGTTATATGAATGAATATGATAACTTGTGATGAGTTGTAATACCATGATTGAACTTCCATTTGTCGTTTGAATGTACAAATTTTAACAAAGTCAACTATTGAAAAAATCAAACCAAGTGGGAATGTATCCTTGATTATCTTGAAATGTTCATACAACCATCTAGATCTACGTGTGTGCCTTCCATACTCATAAATAATTTTCTCCCTAAATTTGACCAATAATTCAAGAACATGTGTCTTTTTTATAAAAAGCTCACACCTTTCAGATTCTTTGTGATATTTTACTTGATAAGTCACTGATTTATATTTGCTTAAACCAACTAATTTCTATCCAATTTCACTTGTACTCTCCTCATGGATATATTTTTTTAATTTTGGCAGTCCACCACAAATGCTATAATTTCCATCTAAATATGATTTTTTATTAAATAATTATCCATCTGGTATTTCACAAAAAATAGTTAGAATAAATTCCCTAATGAATTTGTAAATTCAATGCCACACTCCTAAAAAATGTTGTTAGTATGCAAAGTATAATGAATATGTCAAAAAACATCATAATGCATTGAAAATTCAACATGTTGCCTACAACAACAAATGGTGCATGTGTGATTTATTTTTACATAAAAAGGTTTGGCCATCTCAAAATATCTTTGATAAATAGAAATTTGTGGATGTTTTTTCAAAAAACTTAGAGTGCAATTGTGTTTGAGTCATATCTAATAAATGTTTTGATTATGGTTCATAGTTACAATAACCAACTCTTATTTTCATTACCTTTTTTGCATTGGGCGGAATTCTTGTATTGTCTTTCCAAAATTGAGCATGCAACTCTTTGAGAGCATCGACTATAGCCTTGTTATTTCATGGAATTCTACCAGATAATGCCCAAAGCTCATTGGTATTAGGTTCATTAAGTCTTTTATGTCTTTCAATTTATTTCATTAATATTTTTCTATTTATATTAAGTGTTTAGCTTATTTTTGAAAGCATTCATTTTTACCCTATTTTTCCACTTACTACATAAGTTATAACAATATGTCAAGCAACATTAAAATCTTGGGTGTGTGATTTTGGGCCTACAATATGATATGCATCATGTAGATTTTCAAAAAATTCATATTTTCATCATCAATGTTAGATGTTCTTAGTCCTAATATGTACATTATAGGTCTCATCTTAATTAATTTTATCAATGAAACAAATAATTAACATATTTGTGTATCATAATCTAAATTATGAAAGAAACTATCCCAAATTTATTGAGTCGATCTTATTAAATGGCGATCAAACATTTTGTTATGCATTAGTTCTACAATATTTTCATCAAATTCAATTACGTACTTGTCTTTTATACACATAATTATTAGAGGTGTTGTAATGGTGGAATTTGTTGAGAGGGTGTTTCAAAATCATTATTAATTTTATTGTTTAGAAGTGGGATGACATTTTCTTCATTGCTTATTTCTTCATTATATGTTTCCATAAAATTTTCTTGATTGTTAATTTCATCAAATTTTCATTTTTCATGGGGGGTAAAGCATCATACATAGACTCATCATCAACAAAATAAAAAACTTGGAACTTAGAATGTAAACTTCAACAATTATCTAACTCATTATTGTTAATTTCATTATTATTCATTTCATTATGGTTAATTTCATCATTATTCAATTTATTATGGTCAATTTCATCATTGTTTAATTCATTATTGTCATTTGGCTCATTATCTATGACATTTGGTTCATCAGGATTAGGGTTTGTACTTTGTCTTAAATGAAGTTTTTGCATTCATATCTTGTGTTTATCTCTCAACTCTTCTAATTCCTATGATTTTTTATTCTTAAACATTTTCCTCTTCCTCAAATTTGATTGGTCACCCATAAATGAGAATCGATAGCTTTTCAAAGGTGGGTTCAAAATAAGTACATAGGTCCCATAGATCCTACATAAGTATGCAGAGAATGTTTATGGGGACATAATTCTTGATTTAGGTTAAAAATAGATGTTAAAAAGTGAGTTTTGTCTATATAAAAAATAACATGATTGCATTATATAAAAACGTGATAGTGTTATATAACATGATCACCTTATTAAATAATGCGATTCCCTTATTCTTAATATAGATTAGGGATTAGGACATTAGGGCATAGGGTTTAGGGATTAAGGATTAGGTAATTAGGTCATAGGGCTTACAATTTATGTTTCAGTGTTTAGGTATTAAGGATTAGGGCATAGGGTTTAGGTTTAAGGGTGTATATAAATTCTAATTGCTCTATGCCATGTGAACCTAATTCTTACTACAAAAGATGTTAATTGGGGTTAAGTCAATTGGTAAATATGGAAATTATGGTATAAAATTAAGGGTATAGTGTTTAGAGTTTATGGTTTAGGGCTTAGGGTTTAATTTATATATGGTTTAGGGTGTACATAAGGTTCACTATGTTTTTGGGCTCAATGTTAGGTTGTGGAGCTAAAAGCTTCATTGATGCAAATAGGGAAGGAGGTTGTTGAGTGGCAAAGCAACTGACGTCGGTCTAATCAACTGACATCAGTCATATACAGTGTCAGAGCAACCGACATCAGTCAGGAGTCAGCTGACGTCGGTCACCTCCAGGCAGACAGGGACCAATGTCAGTTGCCTGTGTAGTTTCAGAACTGTTAATTTCATGGATAGTTAGTTAATGAATCGGTTGTTTGCATCTAGAAGGCCAATTTTAGTCTTGAGCTATGGATCTAATTATTGTAATTAGATGTCTAATTATTGTTTGCATGAGATCTATTTAAGAGACTCATGGGCTGTATTGTAAAGTTGTGCTAGTTAGAGTTGAGCAGGCTAGCCCCTTCAGTGTGTGAAGAGAGCAAGGGTAGCTCCTCCTAGTTCCATAGGGGTGCCGAGTGTGTATGATTAGGTAGAGCTGAAGGTTGTGCAAATTTTGGTAGAAGATCCACCGGGGTACTGGTTTGGAGAATCATAAGGACTTGGTGAGGCAAGGACAAGGGTTCTTCATGTGTGTGTGCGAGGTCAAAGGAGATCTGCGGGGTAGCAAGATCAAAGGTGACCGCAACACTTCAAAGAGCAAGAAGAGGAAGGCAAGGTAGATCCTTCCAATTGTAAGATCATTTGAATTGCAGGTTGTTGCAATTTCATGGTAGATCTACATGGTAAGTAAGATCATTTGAGTTGCAGGTTGTTACAAGTTCATGGGAGATCTACTTGAAGTACTTTGAGTACTTATGTACTGGTAATAGTGATACTGATTGGTTAGAGGTGAACAACAACTCTATGTTTGAGTTGTGTGTTGGGACTGTAATTGAGAGAGTGATCTCTTGAAGAGATTTATTGTTTATGCCCTAGAGGTGTGGGAGCCCTAGAGGTGTGTAAGGAAGAAGATTGTGGCATCTTCTTTGTTGTATTTCCTTCTGGAAGAGTATTAATACAATTGGGTATTGTCTCTCATATTCTGTGTTATTTTTGAATTCTAGTTACTTATGATTCTGGTTAAATTCTGCATGTTTAGTTGCTTGTACATGGTAATCAATTGTGCTTCCTAGATCCTATCACTCAATTAGTCCACACATAATCATAGATTTAACCAATTAGTCAATTGGGATAATGAGTAATGTGATTTGGGAAAAATTAAGTAATGTATACCTAATTATTACTCTAAATGATTTTGATTAGTGATAAACCAATTAGATTAGGGTTTAAAATATAGGGTATAGGGTTTATGGTTTAGGGCTTGGATTTAAGATTTATAAGATTTAAGGTTTAGGGTATACAGGGTCCAATCGCAAAGATAATTGAGGATAATTTGAATCATTTAGACCTATTTGTGGCTATAGAATATGTTTTTGGATTGTCATTATACCCTATGTCATCATGTAGATTGAGTGAATTAGTCAAATGGGGCAATCATTCATGTGATTTAGGCCAAACTAAGGCCTATGAACTTAATTCTTAGTCTAAATGATGTTAATTTGGTTTAAAATGATTGGATTAGGGTTTAAAGAGTTTATATTTATGGTTTAGAGTTTAGGTATTAGTAACTTTAGGGATTAGGGATTAGGTTATAGGTTTTTGGGTATATAAAGTATAATTTTGAAGGAAATTGGGGAAAATATGAGCTCCTTGAACATAGATTAGTGAGTAAATAATGTGATTTTGGGTTCAATTATACCCCACATCATCACAAATTGAGCCAATTAGTCAATTTCAGTGATGAGTGATGCAATTTTGCCCAAGTTGATCCCTGTGAACCTAATTCTTACTATAAAAGATGTTAATTAGGGATAAATTAATTAGTTTACGGTTTAGGGTCTATAATTTAAAGGGTTTAAGGTTTAGGACTTATGGATTAGGGTTTAAGGTAAATGGTACAAGGTTTAGGGTTTAAGGTATAGGATATAAGGTCTGATCACTAAGGTAATTGAATAAAATTTGAGTTGCTTAAACCTATTTGTGATAATTTCCTTCATGTTTGCATTTATGATAAAATTAGGGTCAGTTATGCGATACATGTTTCATACATTATACAATCAATTCATCCATAAATTTGGTTTAGGGGCTCAAATTTGCCTAAATAATGCCCCTAATTACATGAATTTATTAATTTGATAAATTAATGATAGAATCGAGCTTATTTTTTCCCAAAATCATATCTTTCTCTTGAAGGAGTTCAAATTGGCCTCAAATGCCTCCTTGATTAAATGAATAATCTCTTTGGTTAATTATACATGACATGACATTATGGTTAATTTCACTCAAAATCACATCATATTGAATTTAAAATAGGTTCATATGGCTCATTTTAACCCTAATTAGGGATTAGGGATTAAGGCATAGGGTTTAGGGATTGGGGTTTAGGTTTGAGGGTGTATATAAGGTTTAATAACTCTATGCCATGTGAACCTAATTATTACTATGAAGGATGTCTGGGGCTAAATCAATTGGTAAATAAGGAACTTATGGTTTACAAGTTAGGGTATAGTGTTTATGGATTATGGTTTAGGTTTTAGGGTTTAATGTATATATGGTTTAGGTTGTACATAGGGTTCACTATGTTTTGGGGCTCAATTGGCCTTGACACCATCACATATTGAGCCAATTAGTCAATTGAGATAATGGGTAATGTGATTTGGGTCAAATTAAGTAATATATACCTAATTATTACACTAAATGATGTTTATTAGTGATAAATTGATTAGTTTAGGGTTTAAAATATAGGGTATAGGGTTTATGGTTTAGGGCTTGGGGTTTAAGACCTATAAGGTTTAGGGTTTAAGATTCACAGGGTCTAATTGCAAAGATAATTGAGGATAGTTTGAATTACTTAAACCTAATTTTGATTATATAATGTGTCTTTGGGTTGTAATTATAACCCATTTCATCATGAAAATTGAGTGAATTAGTCAAATGGGGTAATCAGTTGTGTGATTTAGGCCAAACTAAGCCTTATGAACTTAATTCTTAGTCTAAATGATGTTAATTTGGTTTAAAATGATTAGTTTAGGGTTTAAAGAGTTTATATTTATGGTTTAGAGTTTAGGGATGAGGAACTTTAGGGATTAGGGCTTAGGGTATATAAGGTATAATCATGAAGGTAATTGGGTCAAATTTGAATTCCTTGAACCTATATCTATGAGTAAAGAATACAATTTTGGGCTCAATTAGCCCCCACATCATCACAAATTGAGCCAATTAGTCAATTACGGTAATGAGTGATGTGATTTTGCCCAAGTTGATCCTTTTGAACCTAATTCTTACTATAAAGGATGTTAATTGGGGATATGTTTATTAGTTTAGAGTTTAGGGTCGACAATTTGAAGGGTTTAGGGTTTAAGGCTTATGTCTTAGGGTTTAAGGTAAATGGTATAGGGTTTAGGTTGAATGTATATGATATAGGGTCCAATCACTAAAATAATTGAAGAAAATTTGAGCTGCTTGAACCTATTTATGATAACTACCTTCATGTTTGTATTTATGATAAAAGTAGGGTCAGTTAAGCCATACATGTTTCATACATTATACAATTTATTGATCCATAAATTTGGTTTAAGGGATTAATTTTCCCAAATAATTCCCCTAATTACATAAATTTACTAATTAGATCAATTCATTATAGAATCAAGCTTAATTTTTCCCCAAATCATATCATGCTCTTGAAGGGGTATAAATTGGCCTCAAATGCCTCCTCAATTAAATGAATCATCTCTTTCATTAATTATATATGACATGAAATTAGGGTTAATTTCACTCCAAATCACATCATATACAATTTAAAATAGGTTCATGTTGCTTATTTTGATCCTAATTAAGGATTAGGGCATAGGGTTTAGGGATTAGGGCATACCATTTATGTTTTAGGGTTTAAGAATTAGGTATTAGGGCATATAGTTTAGGTTTAAGGGTGTATATAAGGTCTAATATCTCTATGTCATGTGAACCTAATTCGTACTACAAATGATGTTAATTGGGGCTAAATCGATTGGTAAATAGGGAACTTATGGTTTACAATTTAGGGTATAGTGTTTAAGGTTTATGATTTAGGGCTTAAGGTTTAATGTATCTATGGTTTATGGTGTACATAGGGTCCACTATGTTTTTGGACTTAGTTAGCCCCCACCTCATCACATATTGAGCCAATTAGTCAATTGGGACAATGAGTAATGTGATTTGGGTGAAATTAATTAATGTATACATTATTAATCTAAATGATGTTAATTGGAGTTAAATTGATTGGTTTAGTTTTAAAATATAGGGTATAAGGTTTATGGTTTAGGTCTTGGGGTTTAAGACATATAAGTTTTAGGGTTTAGGGTACATAGGGTCTAATCACAAAGATAATTAAGGATAATTAGAATCACTTGGACATATTTGTGACTATAGAATATGTTTTTGGGTTGTCATTATACCCCATGTCTCATCATGTAGATTGAGTGAATTAGTCAAATGAGTGAATCAGTCATGTGATTTAGGCCAAATTGAGCCCTATGAACTTAAGTCTTAGTCTAAATGATGTTAATTTGGGCTAAAATGATTGATTTAAAGTTTAAAGTTTATATTTGTGGTTTAAATTTTAGGGATTAGGGCCTAAGGTATATAAGGTAAAATTATGAAGGAAATTGGGGAAAATTTGAGTTCCTTGAACCTAGATTTGTGAGTAAAGAATGTGATTTTGGGTTCAATTAGCCCCCACATCATCACAGATTGAGGTAATTAATCAATTACAATAATAAGCGATGTGAATTTTCCCAAGGTGATCCTTATAAACCTAATTCTTACCATATAAAGGATGGTAATTGGGGATAAAATGATTGGTTTAGGGTCTATAATTTAAAGGGTTTGGGGTTTGGGGCTTATGGCTAAGGGTTTAATGTAAATGGTATAGGGTTTAGGGTTTAAAGTATAAGACATAGGGTTAAATCGCTAAAGTAATTGAAGAAAATTTTAGCTTCTTGAATCTATTTGTGA